>VYZR01071966.1:10449-23483 GCA_013400675.1 Oxylabes madagascariensis | reverse complement strand
CCCTTCCAAGCCCCAGGAACGCCACCAGCCATTCCCATTCTCCACCTCCCCAGCCCAAAGGACAAGGAAATATCAGAGCTGCTGTTCTGGAGAGGTGACAGGACGAGCATCCAGTGTCAGTGCAGTCCCTTCTGTCACAATCTGGATGTATCTGAGCTCACTGGAAAACCTTTTTCCACCATCTGATTTATTTTGGCTCTGAGCATTGACCTTTAGGCAACTTTATTAAGTGGAATCACTTTCCATTTGCTGCTGCTTTTTAACAGCTTTCTGTTTTACTTGCTTTTTCCTCCCTGGCAAAGGTTAAGTGGAGGTGACCCCAATCACATTTCCCTCATTCCCCACTTCACTCTGTCCCGGCACCTCTCCCCTCCAAGGCAGGATTTATCATTGCTGATCTCATTTAGCTCGGGTAATAACACAGGACCTGCTCTTCCATTTCCTTCTCCATCAATTCCCCAACTCCAAACCCGTGTCACTCTATTATCACTTCTAAAACAACTAAAAGTGAGTGACTGAAAGGTTGGTTTGTAAATGGGTGCTTAAAGCTGTTTTGCGGCACAGTTCATGGCAATTCAGCACTCCCAGATTTTTTGTGGAGCTTCTTTTACGTGGGAGTTTGTGGAGTTACTTCTGCTGACCACCTTCACTTATTAACTGTAGCTNAGGTTGGATGGGGCTTGGAGCCCCTGGGATGATGGAAATTGTCCCTGCCGTGGCAGGGGGTGGGAGCAGAGGATCTTTAAGGTCCTTCCAACCCAAATCAGTTTGGGATTTTACGATTACAATAAACAAGTTAATGACACCTCCCAGCCATGCTCAGTTTGTTCAGCTCTGTTGGCTGTCCCTTGTTCCAACAGCTAAAAAGTTTCAGATCTATTTCTTCCACTTTGAAGGTAGTTTTCTTTTTCTTATCAGTACAAAAGTAAAGTGAAATTTTAGAAGTAAAGCGAATAAGTGCACTTATAAGTGGCACAAAATTACCTTGAGCTTTCATGGGAAACGCTGAAGAACCAGGATATGCTCTGCACTCACCTTGGGGCAATATACTTTAAGTGCCTTCAGATAGAAGTGATATCTAAAAGAACAAAAATAAAAAATCTACATCTGTTTTAGCCTTGAAGACAGACAGGCTCATAGAACACCAGGAGCTGGAGAGCTGTAATAAAACTGGAAGTTTTAGTAGCTATCTGGAGAAGTGAAAAGGTTGAAAGGGCAGAGCAGGAGATTGTGCCCTGGTGAGAGAAAAATAGCTTTTCTCCAGGACATGTTTACTGTGCTGTGACCCCGGGAAATTGTGGAAAAGCAACTAAAATGCGGCGTGGCGTTGTGGTTGTGATGTAAAACAGAAAATAATGCCATTAAAATATGGATCTGTGTGAATAAATGCATCGGTACAGACAAATGCATGCATATGCACATATTTATTTGCCTGAAGGGGGTACGAATGGAGATGAAACTGCTCAGATGCTGCTCACCAAATATCAACAGAGTGAAAAGGGAGTTTTTGGGCTTTGCAGGCACGGGAGGAATTTGCAACTGCAGCTCAGTGTCTGTGAGGAGATGTGCTGGTTTGCTTTTTCAGCTCTTGGACTGCTTTCACAATTTTGTAGCTGTGGCCTCTGAGAAAACGTATGAAAAGGTCTTTCGGCAAAGCTGGAAAATGAAAAGTGAAAGCGGTGAGGGGACAAATTGAGATGGACAGCAGTCAGCAAACAGAATGGGGGATTGAGTAGGCTGGGAAAGCCTTCTAGGATCGAGTCCAAACCCAACATTTCCCGGTCCTCCACTGACCCCACATCCACACGGTTTTGAACCCTCCCAGGGCTGGTGTTTTCCCTAAAAAATTAAAAAAAAAAAGTCATTTAAAAAAAAAATACACATAACTCCAGCTTTTCCCCAAGNGTGGCACAAAATTACCTTGAGCTTTCATGGAAAACGCTGAAGAACCAGGATATGCTCTGCACTCACCTTGGGGCAATATACTTTAAGTGCCTTCAGATAGAAGTGATATCTAAAAGAACAAAAATAAAAAATCTACATCTGTTTTAGCCTTGAAGACAGACAGGCTCATAGAACACCAGGAGCTGGAGAGCTGTAATAAAACTGGAAGTTTTAGTAGCTATCTGGAGAAGTGAAAAGGTTGAAAGGGCAGAGCAGGAGATTGTGCCCTGGTGAGAGAAAAATAGCTTTTCTCCAGGACATGTTTACTGTGCTGTGACCCCGGGAAATTGTGGAAAAGCAACTAAAATGCGGCGTGGCGTTGTGGTTGTGATGTAAAACAGAAAATAATGCCATTAAAATATGGATCTGTGTGAATAAATGCATCGGTACAGACAAATGCATGCATATGCACATATTTATTTGCCTGAAGGGGGTACGAATGGAGATGAAACTGCTCAGATGCTGCTCACCAAATATCAACAGAGTGAAAAGGAGTTTTTGGGCTTTGCAGGCACGGGAGGAATTTGCAACTGCAGCTCAGTGTCTGTGAGGAGATGTGCTGGTTTGCTTTTTCAGCTCTTGGACTGCTTTCACAATTTTGTAGCTGTGGCCTCTGAGAAAACGTATGAAAAGGTCTTTCGGCAAAGCTGGAAAATGAAAAGTGAAAGCGGTGAGGGGACAAATTGAGATGGACAGCAGTCAGCAAACAGAATGGGGGATTGAGTAGGCTGGGAAAGCCTTCTAGGATCGAGTCCAAACCCAACATTTCCCGGTCCTCCACTGACCCCACATCCACACGGTTTTGAACCCTCCCAGGGCTGGTGTTTTCCCTAAAAAATTAAAAAAAAAAAGTCATTTAAAAAAAAAATACACATAACTCCAGCTTTTCCCCAAGGAATGCTTTTTTGTATTATTTCAAAATGCATACCTGCATTTAATTTATTTAAAAGACCTCTTTGATTTTCCAGTCCTTCCCATTGGAGGAACTTCAACCATGAATGATAAATCAGGATGTTGAAAAGATTTCTTATCACTTTTAGACTTGAAGGATAATGGATGTTTGAAGAAACAATACCAAAAGCTACTCGAAAGGCAGAATTAAAAATAAATAAAAGAAAAAAGGTGAGAGAGGGACCCTCCCCTGTGGATTTACGTCCTTTTGATTTATCTGGAAGAAAAGCTGAGTTCTTGTGACAGGAGGGAGAAGGGCTTTAAGTGCCTCCTGTTAACCTTAGGATATTCTGAATTTTCAGTGGTGAGTGCATGGGATAGAACATAAGAGCTTGTTGGGTGATAAAAATCTGCTTTTTCTTTTAGTACTGGCTGGTCTGCTCTGTCTTCTTTCTCTTTGTGGTTTCCATCAATAAATGCAAGATGGAATTTCTCCTGGAGTGAAGTCGTGCTGTAATAGATTGGGGTTTCGGTGCTTTAAGGACATTTGGCCAATGAGTGGGGCACATGTAGGATTTACCTGTGCACTTTAGGGACACAACTGCTACGAAGGAATATCCTGAATTTACAGCTGATGGGGAGCAGCATCCCTAAACACCCTCACAGCTGAGCCATTCCAAGCTTTTCCCTTCTGGGAGGATTTTCTTGCTTTACAACTTTGAATTTCCCTGGGGAATGAAATTTGGTGCTGCCTTTTCGGCTCTGGGCTCATCCCCTTTGGGTGGCTCGCCCAGGGCAGAGGAGGATTCCCTGTGGGATATTCCCTGGATGCCAAGCCCGTTCCTTCCCTCCCTTGTTTCCCTTTTGGTGCCGGGGATCCCGGCCGTGTCCGGCTGTCAGCTCTCACAGAGGATCCCCCACCTCTCTGCCCTTTCTCCAGAGCTTCTCAAAAAGACTCGTTTTATTCTAACAAGGCAGATGACATTTCCAGCAGCCCTTTCCAAGCGGATTCCCTGCAGGGAGCTTCAGGAGGTTTGAGCTGGGCCTTGTCAGTTTTTGCTCTCTTTTGCATCTCCTCTGACCGCTGGCCCCTCATTTGGTTGGCCCCCAGCGGTGTCCTGAGCCAAGGAAGGTGTTTTTTGTGACAGCTGCGCTGCTGCTGTCCCTTGGCTCCTTGTCCAAACACTTGGCTGCACTTTCACTTCGATGGAAGCCACAAGTGAGCTGATTTGCATCTCACATCAATTACATTATTTGGAATAATGAAATGTCTGAGTGCTTTCGTTCCGAAACCAAACCGTGCTCCTCCAGGTGAGGGGGATTGTGCTGCACGGTGGAAATGTTGGCTGTGCCCCACTCCTGACTTCTGGCATTTGGGAAATCAAACCTGAGAGCCCTCAAGTTTCCAGCAGAGACTCACTGATGCTTTTGACTCCCTCTCCTGCCGTGTCAGACTTGCTAATCAGGGCAGAGGATTTTTATTTTTCCTTTGGCTGAATTTAATTTACTGTCCTGACATGTAAAATTCATCTCTTGCCCTGATCCAGCCTTAGTTTTACATAAAGACTCCAGAAGCCAACATTTCTGCCATTTCAGGCTAACAGGCCTTTGTGTAATTTTTGGCTTCAGTTTGCACACAGTGAATAAGGAGAATATTGCTTCCTAACCATCACCCTCATCAATAATTACAGTATTTCAGTCTCCATGCTGATGCTATTGATTAGCTTTGAAGAACTTCAGGACTAAATTCAGAATCTCAAAGTATCAGACAACTACTTTAAGATTCTTTCCTAGTTTTGATTTGTTGTTTGAACTCGTCTTCCCTTTCCCTATCCATATGTTAGATGCTCCTTGTTTCCTTCCAGCCGTTCAAATTATTCAGGCGTAAGAATTGAATACCATTATGGCTCAGCTACAAGAGTTTTACATTAGCCAAAATATGAAAAGCAGATTTATAGTAGTTCCTATAAAGCCAGAGATGGTAAATTGTATTGACGTGTTGTGTTTAGGGAAATCTTTCTTTACCACTGTCCATTTGTGCAATGTAAACTGATTCTTTTGCTCCCCTCTCATGAGAGCATGTTCCATTCAGGGAAATACATTAATGTTTAAATTATTCAGCGTGCTTTGCTTTGAATGCTCTGAAATCAAATTCAAATCTAGCAAATAAATCCCTCCTTATGTATTAACAATGGAATAAATACGAGTGTTTTGCCAACAGAAATTATTCTTCATCTGGATTTTTCTGTTTGTTCGGTTTTGGCTTGTCAGGAGAAAGTGGGACTCTGAGTTTTCACTGCATCTCAACTTCTGTGTGGGTGTGACTCTGTGCCCTGACCTGGGGAAGGTTTTGTGCCAGGATGTTCTTCCTCTTCTCATTTCTCAGCAATGTGTGTTGTTGTGAAGGACTTGTTGATGGAAGAGAATAATACACAAGATTTGTGGCGTGAACTTTATAGTGGACTCAACAACACTCTTCAAAGTAATGGGAAAAATTCTGACGGCAGCTGTGCCTGGAGATAACTTCTTTTGTTGTCTGAACAAGTGTCCAAAAAACTGAGTGGATGTGACACTCACGGTAGGGTTTCGTGTGTATGATGGTCAAAGGTTGGACTTCACGATATCAGAGGTTTTTTCCAAACCTTCATGAGTCTTTAAGCAGTTTCTTCTCTAAAGGCCTCAAATATTACAGAAATTACAGGAAATTAGTATCATCCCCAGAACTCCTCATGGTAGCATCACATCTGTGAGGGATTTCTCAATAAAATTGATTGGTTTTGTAGGAGAAGGTACTACAGAGCAAAAGGCAGGGCAGAGTGAGGGGCGAAATCTCCTGAGCTGCTGGACCAGTCTGAGATGGTCCCGCTGTGGCTTTGGACCTCAGCCCTCAGCTGTAGACTTGGAGATTTCATGGGCAATTCTGGATTTTACGGAAATAGCTCAAGTTTGGAATAGATTAAGAGCTAGAGAAGGTTTTTTGGGAATCCTTGCAGACTCGTGACCAGGATTTGACTTTTAGTCCCTGTGTTAACAGAGCCTTAACAGAGAGCTGAAGCCTGGGAATGGGGTTGATTTATGTCCAGCCAAATTTAATGAAGAATTTTTGGGGCTTTCACTGCAGATGTGTTTATTCCATGGACAGAAATCCTGGGATTCCTGAGATGAGGATGGTGGAGCTGGGAGTGCTCTGCATGTTGCAGAATTCCCTATAATGACTCCCAACTGCTTTAGTGCCTTCTTTTCCTCCTTTTCTCTCTTTTCCACCTGAACAAAATTTGCTGCCTTGAGCCTCAAAAATTGGTATTTTCCTGTATAGAATGAACTTCCACTGCAGAGGAGAGGTGACACCTCTGCCTCATGTGGTGTTAAACAGATTGTTTGATGTATTTACCTTCATTTACTCGAGCCTCTCACTGTCAGCTTTTATCCTTCTCTGACCTTCTGGCAGTTTATGCAGAGTTTCAAAGCTAATAATATCTGCTAAAGCAGGCACCTGCTAGAAATCATATGCTGTGCTTCAAATCACTCCAGAACAGGTCGGAATTCAGCTGGAAAATTGAGGAGACTCTGTTAGCTTTGTGCAACCTCTTAACTGTCTTCCCAAAAGAGTAAAATATATCTTGGTTTTATAGGAAATCTTTGTACAATGTTTCACGTCCCTTCCAGGATCACAGTAAGAACTTGTTCTGCTTTGTAGTTCTGTAGTAATCCATGGATTTTCAGTCAGTTAAATGCAAGTAGTGGAAAAGTCTGATGGTGCCTTGAGAATGTGGGAGTCATTGGAAGGAAATTTGGGGGAGGATTGGGGTGTTTGAGGTTTGGTGATGGAGCAGCCCTGGGCAGGCTGTGATAACCCTTGTCTGCAGTAAAAATAACTTGGGATGAACATTTTGGTTTGGTTCCATGTGTCCATTTGGTATGGAATGGATTTTATTCCCCTTTGCCACCAGTGGCAAACCTGCTGGATATTCAGGATATGATTCTGCACTTCTTTCCATCGCCATGCAAAGCCTCCCTGTAAGGGTGAGTTTGTGGAGGAAACAGAACCTTACAATCTCTCTCCTCATAAATGTTCCTTTAATACAATAATCAGAAAATCCCAGAATGGTTTGGGTTGGAAGGGACCTTAAATCCCATCCAGTGCCAGCCATGGCCAGGGACACCTTCCACCATCCCAGGTTGCTCCAAACCCCATCCAACCTGGCCTTGGGCACTGCCAGGGATCCAGGGGCAGCCACAGCTTCTCTGGGAATTCCATCCCAGCTCTTCCCAACCCTCCCAGCCAGGAATTCCTTTCCAATATCCCATCCTTCCCTGCCCTCTGGGTGTGGGACCTTGTCAGAAGTCCCTCCCTGGCTCTTTATTTCACTCTGCTGGCAGTGGCTGTTCCAGCTGCCCTCAGCACTGCTCCCCCTGCTCCTCAGGATACATTCACGCTTTTTAATTTTAATTCTTTTTTGATGCTTTCTATTTCTTAAGCAGCAAGCCCGTGTTGGCAGAGGGAGGTGGGGAGCTGGATGTGAACCACATTAAAGCAGAGCCCTTCCCAGAAGGGGGAAAGGATTCCAGCATTATCATTTCCAGTCGGAGTGGGGACAGCGAGGAGAGGGATGGGAAATAAATAACAGCAGAGTTGTTTAATGCAGTAACAAATGAGGGATGAGGAGATGCAGCTGGTAATGGATCTAAATCACAGGAGATGGAGAGGAGCAGGACAGCCCAGGACACCAATTTGTTTGTGGTTTTCGCTGGTGTGCGTCCATTCCATGGATTTATGGTTGGGATTGTCCCCCCGGCACCAGGGCTGGGTAGGGGTGGGAATTGCTGCTTGCAGGGGAAAAACTGCCTGCCAGGAGTGTGAAAAATTACTCTGTGGGATTAAGGACAACCCAGCAGCTTTTCTCTGGCTTTGCTGTTATTGCTGAGGAGAGCCTTTTTCCTCTTTTGTTTAATTCTTACCGGCGAGCTGGATTCAGCTGTGGCCTTTGCGTGTTTTTGCTGTGGGGTTCTGGGACTGCATTTTGGGTTTATCTTGATTACTGCACGTCCCCTGAGTCATTTCTGTGTCTTGCTGCTTCCAGTCCTGCCTCTGCTGCATGTTGGGAAATTCCTTTTTATCTCTTTGCCAGCATTAATGCTCTGTCTTTATAAAACATTAGCAAGGAGAGGAATTTAAGGGACAGGGCTGCTTTAGCCCATCTCTGTTGCCCTGTAGGGTAGAATTTTGTCTTATTTTGGGATGGTTTGCTCATTTAAAGAAAGGAAACCCTTGGATTTGGTTCCAGTTCCCTGTTTTTGTAGAGATTTGGGGTTTAATTTCCAGCTGAACATCTGGGCCACATCAAGGAAAGTAAGACAAGAAATACTCTGGGGAGCTCTTCCTTCCAAAGAAATTCCATTACCCCGTTTCAAAGGGTGCTGTGGGAATAGATGCACGGAAAGGTTTGGGATTTCCTGGTGCTGCAGCAGCTGAGCAGTGCAGGAGAACAGAACTGGCCTTTAGATGTTTGTGTCTCAGCTTATGTCCTCTACCAGATCCCTCAGAATGAGGAATTCCCAGCATTCTTTTCTTTGTGAACAGGATTTTTTTTTTCTTTTTCGTGTTTCCTTTTCCTTTTTCACGTCTCGCTTTTTACTTTCCCACTGTCACTTGTTAATTGCCCATTTCCACCATGCCTTGTTGAATCTGCCGGGAAATTCTTGGGCTTTTTAAAATATTTACTGACCAATAAATTGTTTATTGGGTCATTTGATCAATGTCCATTCTTCGATCAGTATTGATCCTTTTGATAACTTTTCCGTTCGAGGGTGTTAAAATGATATTTACAAAACCAGCGTGCTGAGCTCCAGACTCCCATCACAATTTGATTTTCTGACCCTGTGAACTCCTTGGATACTCTTGCTGGACTCTTCTACCATGACAATCATTTATGAGCTGTCATTAACAGCCCTCTCTGAGTAAAATATTTTCAAAATACTCCAGCTGGACTAAAAGTTTTCCCCATGAGAGGCTTGGGGTGATGAGAAGTTTCACTTTGCAGAGGGGAAGACACAACTGGTTATAGTGGGGAGAGGACAGGAGAGCTCGAGCTTGAGTAAAGCCCGAGCTTAAATCATCTCCAGTTTAACACTGGAAGGGTTAAGGAGGCAGATAAAAGAGCAAAAAATAAAGTAAAAAAATAGAGGAAACACAATTAAAGCTGGATTATATTATAACCCAAACTTAATTTTTCAGTTCTTTGCCATCACTGGCTGCTGTGTCCACACTCAACACAAATCTCCAGCTTGTGCTCCCTCTGCAGAGCCTGCTGCACCCATTCCCAGGAGCAGGAAAGCAGCAGGTCGCTGCTCCAGGGGCTCTGGCTTCTATTTCAGCCCCTCAATAAATAAAAGAGACACTCTGAGTTCATCACAATCTCACTCTTTTGGTAATCATCGATTTTGGAAGTGCAGGCAACTTCAAAAGTTACCAATTTTTAATTCAAAACATTCATCTTCCGTTCGCTTTCTTTCCCCTTCAGCTTCTGCAGCTTTAAAACATCTCCAGCTTGCTATAAACTCGCTTTTTAAAAAGATATCATTTTAATTACTTTCGATAAGGAAGAAATCCTCAGGCTCAGTACTAAAACCTAATTCCTTCTTTAGTGAAAAAACCTGATTATTCACTGCCAGCTCCAGCCACCTGCAGAATTTTGGGGGCAGCCAGCCCAGCCCAAGGTCCCCAGCCCTGCCCCAGCAGCGCTGTGGAAAAAGCTGGTTTTCCTCTTAAAACCCAGTGGGTGCAGCAGGTTTGGTCCAGACTAAACCACATTTCTTGAGTGCAGCTGGGGCAGAGTCACAGCAAGCCCAGTCCTGTGGCTCCTCAGCGTCTCTCTCAGTGAATAATGAAACATCATTTCAGCTTCCCCCATGCCCAAAACTGCACAACTCTCACAGAGCTGCTGGGGGAATTTGCCAACAGCTCCACAGCCATAAAAAGGAACAAAAATCTCGGAGTGTGTGTTGTATTTGTAATGAATTTTATTTTGTTCCAATGTACGACAACTCTTCCCAAATATTGTCTGTAGGTTACAGGCTGCTCCCACTTCAATATTGCCGTGTCTGTGAATTGCACCTTGTGGTTTTTTCCAGTCCATTCACTGCTGTGGGCACTGAGATTGATGCTTTTTCTGATTTTTATTTTTGTTTTTTTTTTCAAAAGCTTTCCTCTGGTTCTTATCCTGACAATCTGATATTTGTCCTTTTGTTTCCAGAGTGTCCCAAATTGCTCATAGCCATAGAGAGATCACTTTGCTTGCTCTTCTCTCCTGTATTTATTCCTTCTTCAGGGCACCGTTGTTGATGCTCACAGGTTTTAGTGTCACATTTTTGCTGACAACTCCCACATCTATTTTTCTGTCTGTACCCACTGACCCTGTCCTGGCTCTCCCTTTGCTGTGCCTGATTGCCTTCCTGACATTTTGGGTCTGAATTGATGCCATCAAACTTTCTCAAGTTGAGGTGTAGCTTAAAGAGCTGTCTCAGTGTGACTTTTATATCTGTGTTTCTTTCTTTTCCATTGGCTTTGGTGGATGCAGAAAAATCTCTCATGATTTCCTCTAAGATCTGTAACTAATATCAATAAATAATTAGTGTTTCATCATGGAAGCCTTAAAAGCAATCTGTGTTTAACAAACTTTCAATTCTCATAAATTAATGAATGTAGGCAACTGGAATTTCTTCAGTGGGTGAGGATGTTGACCTTTTAAAAAATGCGTGTCTGTTTTGAAGAGCAGCTCAGTACAAAACTTTAAATAATAAAATTCAGGAAATCTTTGTGGGCGCATAAAACAAGCCCCCAGATCTGCTGGGCAGGCAGAGAACAGCTCAGGAGAGCTCGTTTGGAATTGTATTGCTGGAGATTCAAAGCACTGACCAGGATCCATAAAAATTAGTGGGAATTACTGTCCTGAAGGACTGGCTCCAGGGATGGGATGCTGTAGGGAATGACAAGATCTGGTTCTGTGGGAATCCGGGCATAGTCATTCAGAAAGACTGAGAAGTCTGATGAATATTCCTTTCTAAACTATTTTTCTTTTAAAAGCTCCACGGATTTAGTTTGTAATGTTGAGGTGATTAAAACCAAGTTCTATCTTACGATTTCCTGTGTGGTTAAAACAATAATTTCCTTTACATTTTCACCTTTGCTTCAGTCTTTACCCTTATCTCCTCCTCTGCTGCTCTCTCCTCTGTCTCTCAAGTCTGTAACAGAATTCCTTATCTCATCACCCCCTCTCTCCTGGCTTTTGAGAAGAAAAGGTTGATCCAACGTTTATACCCTTTGCTTCCATGGTAATTTGCTCCTTCTGGGGCTTCTCTCTGGCTTCCCAACTCTGGGATTAACATCCAGCTCCTTTGGAAACTCTTCTCTGTTCCTTGCGCTTCCATTGTACTGCCGAACATCCGAGTTCAGGACTCAACCAGGCTTTGAGATATTTGAACATGAAAAGCAGCTTCAAATCAATACCAGCCCAAACCAGGAAGCTTTATTACTCAAAGAATTATGCTTAAAATTAAGAGTTTAGAGGGGAAAGGAGTCAGGCTGGAGAGGCAGAAGTGGTTTAATCCTGTTATTCTGAGGAGAGCTGGAGGGCAGATGTCGCGCCCTGCAAGAACTGACCTTGTTATCCTCCTGAGAACCTGGAGAGGTGCCGTGGGGGCAGAGGGAAACTCTTCATGCCTGGAAATAGCCACAGGAAAGCTCTCATTTCCCCAGTGAATGTCACTGCCTGGGAGCTGCTCCTGCAGGGCAAAGGGAGAGTGACTTTTGAGCTGGGCAGAGAGAGAGCAATGGGAAAAATGGTTTTCAAGTGAAAGAGGAGAGATTTAGATGGGATTTGGGATGGAATTGTTCCCTGTGAGGGCGGGGAGGCCCCGGAATAGAATTTCTGGAGAAGCTGTGCAGTGTCCAAGGCTGGGTTGGATGGGAATTGGAGCAGCCTGGGATAGTGGAAGGTGTCCCTGCCCACGGCAAGGGTTGTGGCACTGGATAAGCTTTAAGGTCTCTCTCAACCCAAACCACCCTGTGATTCCAGGATTTCTATGATCCAGCTTTCATCCTTTTGGACTGGACACTGACCACCCATCCAAATGTGCAACAATTAAGCCAGTTCTGGTTGGTTTGGGCAGCTGTAGGACTGGAAATGGTAACAAAATTTGCTCCCTTAAACTCAGTATCAATTACTTCACCAGGGTGCTTAACACTTTCCTTTCTCTGAGATAAGTTATCCCCCCTCAACCTTAACTTCTCATCCATTTGCACTTCTTGGCTCCCAAAAACGATGCTGACCCACCAAGCACTTGGCTGCTGGGCAGGTTCCAAACCCAGAGCGTGGAAATTGTTTGGATTTAATTAAACCGCCTTTAAGCGCCTTAGAAAGCGACGACTGAAAATGATCTAAACAAAACGTTTACAAACGGGCACATAAATCTGCTTTGGAGCCGGGCTCTTTGCAATGCTGGGCTCGTCTCTGTGCAAAGACAGCTTCCAGCACAGCCCGCCTCTGATAATTGCATTTTGCCTTAATAAACACAAATGGGACGGATGCTTATTTTTAATTATGTTAATGCTTCCTTTTTTTTTTTGATGCATCTCGCTAATACTGTGCATAGAGGGATACTTGGCTTTTATACTCCGTGGAGAAGGGAAACGTCTTCATGTCCAGAATTAGGGAGGGTTAAAAAAAGGAGCAATTTTTTGTCCTTTTTGTGTAAAATTTGGGACACCTTTCCAACCCGTTTTATCCTCATGAGGGATAAATTCAATACCAGGAGAATGGAGTTTANAGCTGTGGCTGCCCCTGGATCCCTGGCGGTGCCCAAGGCCAGGTTGGGCACTGGGGCTTGGAGCCCCTGGGACAGTGGGAGGTGTCCCTGGGACAGGAACTGGAGGAGCTTTAAGGTCCCTTCCAAGCTGTTCTGTGATTCCATGATTTTAAGTGCCTGGATCTAACCAAAAATCTCTATTTTCTCTCTCTATTTTTCTTGGTCTGACACATTTTTAAAGCCAAGGAAGTTAAGATTAGACATACTTCTGGTAATGGGCTTTTTGACAGTTTTTAAAATGCCTTCCTTAAAAAAAAAAAAAAAAAAAAAAAAAAACCAGAAAACAGGGAAAAACCCGGGGATTTTTTACGGAAATTGGGTTTTTGGGTTCAAAT
>VYZR01071965.1:6631-16645 GCA_013400675.1 Oxylabes madagascariensis | reverse complement strand
AAACCTCCTCTGACACAACTTCAGGCCATTCCCTCGGGTCCTGACCCTGAGCACCAAAGAGAAGAGAGCAGCCTGCCCCTCCTCCTCATGAGCATCTTCAGTAGAATTGTGAGCCATGGATGCACAGCCATCATTGTGAGCCATGGATGCACAGTTGTCATTAAAAAGAAAGCTGAGGAAGGGCCACTTCTCTGGGAGAAGGGCCTCCACTTGTCTTTGCTTATTGTGCCATGTAAACCTGAGGACTCAGAGACTGATGTCTAACCCCATTACATGTTACTCTTATAGGCAATTTTCCCCATTTTTCTTCAATCACTGTGTTATGTTTTGCTGCATTTTGTTTTACACATTGTCAGATAATGTTTTACGCTTTTGGGCTTAAAATTCTTTGCATCGAAAGAAGGGATCACGGTTGTTTTGCATGGTCTTCTTGAACAAATAATTAGTTGGTCTACTTTGCCTTTCTGAATAGCAGAGTACTTGAGAAAAAGATGACTGACACAAAAATTGAATAATGAAGTATTCATATTAATCTTCTTTTATGTTTTGCAGAGGCAAATAAATCAATATCTTATAGACTTGCATAACAATCAGCAAATAAAACTAGCAGATAGTGAATGCAGAAAGACTCCCCATTCATGCCATAGGTGGTTTATGACAGTAATATATTATTGATGCTCTGTCTACCCTAAGATTCAGATACTCTAAAAAACAGCTGAGCCCAAATGTCCCATAAGTAATTTTTCTACTGTACAGAGTGTCCTTGTCAGGCATTCTGAAATACTGGCTGACCAGCAAAAATATAGAGTAAAAGTATGTGTAGAGTGTAAATCAATCACATTCCTCCTCAATTGCATGAAAGAATTAAAATTTTAAATTTCTTAGCTATGCCACTAAATCAGTTCTTTTCTATCACTTTCTCCAGCCTGGATGTACCTTTTTCTGAGCTTTTCCAGAATTTGTCCTGTTGCTTAGATGTCCCCATGTGACAGTTTTACTGTAAGAGACCTCCACCCATCTAGTATTCTCTCTGCTTCTTCCCTTCCACCGAGCCTCATCATAGCCATTTCTAATTTGTTGCCTTGGGCTGCTGACAATTAGCCCTTAAGAAATGATGTCCTGATGTGCATATTTCAATGCAGAGCAGATTGCTGAAGCCCTGGTGTGAGACTGCTGCTCTGAATTCCCTCGTGTTCAAGCACACTCACTGCCCTGTGTGCTACATACAGGCTTGCTGAGCGAGTAGGGCACAGGGGTGTGAAGGAGAGGGATGGGAGCACTGGCAGCAGGTGGGAAGAGGAGTCTCTCTCTGCCCGTGTTCCTCTGCCCGTCCCACAGGGCGCAGCTGCTGCGCCAGCCTTGCTGATTCAGCTGCACTGCAGCACCAGCCTTCTCCGGGGTGAAGAGCAGGCACTCTGCACTCTGTCTCAGGTGGCCACACAGAAATCAGCAGTAAGAAACAAGAGAATACTTCAGGAAATTCCTTCCCTTCTCAGCATCCAGAGCATCACAGGTGCAACTTTCTGAAGAGGATACCCGAGATCTCAGATACAAGCTTTAATGTTTGGCCTGTCCTGTTCCTGTATTAAAAGGCTTTCACCACCTTAAATTGTAACTTTAAGACACACGAGTTGCACAAGAGTTGTATTGTATTTTTAGTATGTAAAGTTTTCAATTTGAAGTTATGTAACCAGAAACAAACAGGTTATACAAGTTATAAATTGTAGATTGCATAGATTTCAGTAGGCTTGGGAAAGATGGTTGTGTTGTATTATACTAAAGAAATTTCCAATAGTGTAATTCTCCATCAATGAAAAAGAACTACTTTGAATCCAATCTGATTCAATGCAAAAATTCAATAAATTGGGTAGTATTAGAAGAGCCAAGGCTAACTGCCACTAAAATATCAAACATAAACTCAGCCTATGCTGGATATTTTAAGGAGGGTGAATGTGTACCTTTATTACGGGAATAAAGTATAAACAGAGTAGTGGTGAAGAATAATAACTGTTAGAAAGAAATTATAGATGATTGCATAGGTGTTAGCAGCAAACAGAAAGAAAACCACTACAAAAAACCATTAACAAGCAACCAAGCAAATCTGGTTCTAGTTAGATATGATTTAACACAGCTTAAATATATTTAAAAGTAACAAATAGGAATTCTTCATTAAAGTGTGATGAACCTAATAACTTTCTCAAGGAGACAAAACCTTCTCCATAGTATTCAACATGTGCCTGCCTGGTTAAGTGGACAGCTGGTCCTGCACTAATCAAGGAAAACATAACTGTTTTCCAGTGTTTTCTTGTGATCTTGTAAGCGTCTAGTGTTCAATAGGATCTTGAGATACATACCTGAAACCCCAGGTTGAAACTCCCCAGTAACACAACTTCCTAAAAAATCAGTAGTAAACTATTTATCAAGAGGCAAGTTTAAAATTTTGCTGTGCTTACGTTTATTTTTCACATGCTTTTGAGTTTTTAAAGTTCTTCTTTTAAAAAAAATCAATCTTTAAATGAATCTGTCATGGCTGAAATCAGAAATCAAAAATTGAATAAATAAACTTGTAAATTTCTTTGGTTGTTCTTTGGCAATATTTTGAAGAAAATTCTGTGAAAGAATTGTCTAAGGACTTCTCCCATTGTTAACATGAAAGGAAATTAAAAACTTATGACACAAATTCAAAAACTATAAAACTGTAAACATTTATTGCCTGCAGTATTGAACATAAAATGAAATGGTTTACCCTGTGAGAAGTAAGAAGTAAATTCTCTGTAAGTAAGAATTTAAGGCATTCTGTGGATGAATTTACATAAGTATTTTAGGTTCAACTGGTCCATTTTTAAGCAAAATGGCTTATAACACACGACAGTATTTGATTGCAAAAGCTGTATTCCTCTTGGCAGAAAATTAATTCAAAAAATGCACCACAGGTACCTAATTGACTCCAGATGCTAATTTAGTCCCTCTAAAATAAAGCCCCTAAAACATCTTTTAAGTGGATATATGCAGAAACCGAAGTTTTCTCATTACAGAACCACTCCTCCTATCCTGGACTAATAATAAATGTCGCAATAGCAAAAGCAGGAGCCGTTTGTTTTGGTAACTCAAAAAAAATATGTTTTCCTTCACTATCTGAAAATCAAATTATTTCTGAGGTAGTTTTCTTCGATTTGTCTGTTGCTATAGTGCCCACACTCATGTTACCCTTCTCTCTTCCCAGATTGACAGGTTTCAGTTATTCACTGCCGAGCTGTGTGCTGGTGAAGCCTGGCAGCCAGGCCATGGAGGGAACACCTGGGGCATGCAGCCTGCAGATTGCTCCCTGCTGCTGGGGTGGTTGTGCTCTCAGGCAGTCATTTTCCATGACCTTGGGAACTTGCTTTTCAAGGGGCATGGAAGGTCTGCCATGGAGAAATGGGATAATCTGGTACAGAAACAGTGCAATGATTCTTGCTATCCTTATGTTAGTTTCTGTAAGGAATTTCTCTCCTTGACTTTTTAGGGGACAAATAGGGGTTGAGTGTGCCTAGATGAGAGGCTCCTATGTTCTTCCAAGAATCTGAGCAAGAAAGGATCCCTTCTTAAGTGCATATAAATTAATGTGTGCTTCCTGGGAAAGAGATAGGGAGAGGGGTAAGTTATCCTGTGAAACACAGAACAGGACAGTTGGGGTTATGAAGATGTGGTAGGTAGCTCACAACTGGACCACTGCAATTGGTGAACAGAAGCTCTTTGGGAAAGACAGGCTGTGAAGATGAGACCTGGGGGATTGCTACAGATTGCACAAGTAATAAGGGAAGAAGGTGGAAAAATCTTTAATAACTTGAAGGATCCCCTCAGTTGAAAGCTCTGGTTATCATGGGGGTCTCTAATCACTCCAACATCTGCTAGGAGAGCAACAAAGCAGGGCATAAATGATGATTATTTTGTGTAGCTATGAGACAGACTGACAGAGAAGGATGTTCTGCAGATCCTGTTACTCATAAACAATGAAAAACTCATTCTGCAACCAATGACAGTCTTTGGGAGCTCTGACTGCAGTGTCCATAAGCTGAATTTAACATCCAGGGAAATAAAGAAGACAAGCAGCAAAGACACCAGGTTTCAGGGGGACAGTCTTGGCTACTTCAGGGCCTTGATAGACAAGATCCCTTAAGTAAGAGGCTGTCAGAAAGGGCAGAAGAAGCAAGAGATAGATCGTCAAGGACAATCTCCTCAAGGTATAAGTCTGATTAAATGGTTAAGCAGACAGGCAGTTTTTGCAGGAGGCCAACAGGGCTCAACAGTTTACTCTTGAGCCCAAAAGCAGAAAGCAAGATTATGGAAATGGAAATGGAATAGACAACCAAGGGCGAATATGAAAAAATTGTCTGGGCGTGGATGTGAGGAACAAAGAACTCAGAAAAGGCTCAGGTGCTAGTGTCTCCTTTGCCCTAATTCTTACTGGCATAGTATGTTCTTCCTGGAGAAAGAAGTACTATTATCCACTTCAGGGGTCAATCAAATTGGTGACCACTTTGTTCAGCTGGATACACACAAGTCTGTGAAATCAAATGCTGAGGCATCTCAGAGATGACAGCAAAACTGTGGTCTGTTAGGCTTAGAAAAGGAGTGGTGACTTGGTAGGTTTCCAGTAACTGGGAAAACAAAGCAAACACCAATCCCATCTTTGAAAAATGCAAGGAAAATCTGGGAAAATACAGGCTAGTCAGCCTCACCTCTATCCCTAGAAAGACTATGGATGATGTTAGCATGTCCTGAGACATAAAAATAAAAGCAAAAAAGGTGAACCAGAGGTTGAATCGTGACTGAACACCCCGATTGACTTCTGTCATGGCTGATTCACTGCAAGAGAGAACAGGAATAGGTTTTGTGGTACCTCAAAAATGGCTGGGTTTTAAGCACAAGCACTCCTGCTAATAGTCAATGTGAGATATGAGGGGCTAATTGTTTATAAGGTGTGTGGAAGACATGGCTGGACTGCTGGACTCAGGGAGCCATGGCTGATGGCAGTCAGTTACAAATGCCTGTCTTCATGTATCAGTATCTTCAGGAATAATCCTGTAGAATATCTTTGTCATCTCCTCTGCACATTCCCCAGGTTTATAGATGCCACAGAACTGGGATGGATGTTACTGATGTACTTGAAGAGAAAGGCTGTCATTCACATGGTGCTTGACAGGAGCATCCTGAACTTCATCAAAGATGAACTCAAAGTCCTGCACTGTTAACAAACAGCCTCAGATGCCTAGGGATGATGCTGCAAGTCCTGATGGGCAACAAATTGAACATGTTCCAGTGTACCCCTTTGGCATCAATGGCTACTTGCATGTGTGCTTCTTCTGAATCAGTCTAGTTGTGTTTTTTAGCTGATTGTCATAACATTTTGACAGTGTGGTGTATTTTGACTGTAGAGGGTACGAAAGTTGTTCTTACCTTCTTTATTAAATAGATATTGGATTTTTATTGTGTGAAGTAGGAACATTTTTGTATATATAGGATTAATGTGGACCATAAAACTGCTTCATCCCCACATCTTTAAAATATAGGCAACATTATGCATCTCCAGCAAACCATGTGATCACTATGACAAAAAGTCTCCCTAATGAACCTGACCTATGTTGTAAATAATTAGAATTTCTAAGCCTTTTTTTTTTCCTGAAGTCAGATGAAAAACTTAGAAATTATTTTACCATGTAGATAGAAAAATCAATGTTACTGCCTCTCTCTGATATTCTAAAATCAAAAATCTTCCTCTTTATATAAGAAAATGGCATAGTAAATCAGTACTGTCCTGAAGCTGGATGCATTCTTGTTTTGTAAACCTTTTAAATATTCTATTTCAGCTGTCTGGAAAACATTCTTGATTTTTAAGTGCAGGCAGCCTATATTGTACTTGAGAAATCATTCCTTGCTACAACCAAAAAGTAGAAGAATTGCAGCTTCCCTCACATTACTGAAAGCTTGTATGATTTAAATGAATTACTGGTCACTTTTTCTACAGTCACAGAAAGTGGCCTTAGGAAACAGTCACATGTTCTTTCCTGCCTGTGTTAATTTTATTAATGTTTGGCAAAGGATATTATATTTGTGTAGTGTGCGTTTAAAATGTGCTTTTGTAATTGTAGTGTTATTATTATCTTTTACCTTCTATGATGAACATTTATGAAAAAATCCACCTCAGCAGGAATTTCCAAGAGATGATGAGTAAATAGATGTAGTTCCAGGAGAACACTGGGAACAGGGCTTAGGTTAACCACCACCCTGTTGGATGCAATGATGCTGCTACCTTTGTATATTGCCTTGTATAGCCCCCATATGCATGGCAATTTTTTACAAATTCTAAAAGATTTTTATGGACTATAAATCCATTAATGAAATATTCAGACTTCAAGTGTAATTCCACAGTCAGTTTGGGGACATAGATGCTATTGATGGGGTGAAGAGAATAACTGATGGGGTTCTGCATCTTGTTTTCAGATGCAGAGATAGGATATTTGCCAGGAGTTCCTTGGCCACGTGACAAGCTGACAATAATTTTCAATATCCTGCTAACAGCTCTTTTCCATGTGATGCCAACAGACGCCCTGGGTAACTTCCTTATAACTGAAGATTCATTTTGGGAAAAGTTATTGCTAAAAAGAGCCCAAGCATGTAAAGCTTGTCAGGAAAGAAGGTGGGGGAAGCAGAGAGAAACTGAGCACCAGAAGCTAAAGCTGAGTAGCAGCTGTTGGATGGAGGAAACTCAGTCATGGATCCCTGCACCAGGAGTCAGTGTTGAGATTGCTCAGATTTCAACAGTGTCAGTGGAGATAAAGTGTGCTGGCAGCATCACTGGAAGCATTCACTGTAGAATAGAGGAATTTCTTCACCAAAAGCGTGTCAAACATTGGAACGGACTGCCCAGGGTGGTGGTGGAGTCACCCTCCCTGGAGGTGTTTGAGGAAAGGCTACATGTGGCACTCAGTGCCATGGTCTAGTTGACAAGGTGGTGTTTGGTCACAGGTTGGACTCAATGATCTCAGAGGTCTTTTTTAACCTGATTTTGTGATTCTGTGAAAGGCTTTACATTTCTTGCTGCGAAAGGAAAATTCAGACAAAGCTTACAGCCCTACATGGAAATACACGCTTTTTTCACAACAGGTGAACCTCTTCTTATCTACAGGTAGAACGTTTCTTCTCTTTGTGGCACTGAAAATTCACAGTGATTTANAAAGCGTGTCAAACATTGGAACGGACTGCCCAGGGTGGTGGTGGAGTCACCCTCCCTGGAGGTGTTTGAGGAAAGGCTACATGTGGCACTCAGTGCCATGGTCTAGTTGACAAGGTGGTGTTTGGTCACAGGTTGGACTCAATGATCTCAGAGGTCTTTTTTAACCTGATTTTGTGATTCTGTGAAAGGCTTTACATTTCTTGCTGCGAAAGGAAAATTCAGACAAAGCTTACAGCCCTACATGGAAATACACGCTTTTTTCACAACAGGTGAACCTCTTCTTATCTACAGGTAGAACGTTTCTTCTCTTTGTGGCACTGAAAATTCACAGTGATTTACTAATTAGCTCTGTGAGCAAAATGCTTTTTTATATTTAGAGAGTGTTTTCCTTTCAATTAGATCTGAATTTTGTTGTCAGAAAAATTACCTTTAATAGTCATTAAATACTAATCTCAGTGGAATTAAGACCTTGAAGACATTGCAGTTGATATTTTATCCATTTTATATTACAAGCAAAGAGGAGAAACCAGCACAGTTTAAGAAATCATTCCTCTTGCTTGATCAATAGCCTATGTATAAAACTTTCCAACAGACAGAAAATTCTTGAAGTATAATTCTTCAACACTATTAGTCTCCCAAATTAAACTCCACCTCTGTGCAGATGTATCATCCTCTGGAGCACTATTTATCACAATAAAACTTAAATATAGGCTTGGCTTACAACAGGCCCATAAATTGAACTGTCTATTAGATACTTTATGTCCCATTCGTTATGAACCTGTTCACAATCTTGCCTGTAATTACTAAAATGTACTGCTTGAAATTTTTGCCAAATTTGTGTATTTAAAATATTAAGTGCTTGATGCACATGTACCTTGGAGAAGAATTTAACTGCATCTTAACTTGAGAGAATCCATAATAAATAGCTTCTATTTATTTCAAACAAAATCAGAATGTCTTCTGCTCCCTAACATCTGATAAAAATACCTGTGGATCACTATTATGAAAGACTGGAATTTCCACCAGTCATTTTAGCCAGACTTGTATATTTTGCATTCTATCTTACGTCTTCATTAGACATTTTCTCTGAAAATAACTTGAGAGTAACAGGCTTTTAAAAACCTTGGGCTGAAATGAAATGTTCTGGCTGATATATTTGTACTGTCGTTTTGGCTTGGATTTGAGCTCACCCTTGAAACAGAACTCTCTAAATAATCTTCCTTCAGATTTTAACCATGAGCCACACAACTGGAATTCCATATGGGGAGGAGCAAATGCATGATGGGTGCTGGCAGCAACCTCACCCCTGTCCATACAGGCATGGGAAGCGAGCAGCCCAGGGCATGGTGAATAGGAATCCACACTCAAACATCTAAAAGAAAATCCATATTAAAATAAACCCATTGAGACCTGTTGTTGTCAGTGTGCCTTACTGGATAACAGTGATCCCATGCACCTCATTGTAATGGTCTTTTTCCCAGTATTTGCTAGATTGCCTGTTGTTATGTGAAATAGCATAATGACAAATTTCAGCTCACAAGTGTCCAAGAACACTGAATTGATATGAACACTTATTGTGATGTTAGTACTTTACAGATTAAAATATTACAGAACTTAAATTTGTGAGGAAGGTGTAATGTTTCATTATGAAGACTAACCCATACACTGTGATTTTTTTTAATTGAACCATGTGGATCATGACTTTTTGGCTTTCCAAAGAAGCTTTGGAGAATACAGCCTAACCTGTAAAGCAAGTTAGATGCCCCAAGATGCATAGCCCCAAGCTCCTTTGCTTTTTGAGTGAACCCCACAGCGTTCCTATCCAGCCATCTAAATATCTGTATGTCAGAAATCCATTATTAGCCTGTCTGTGAGTCTCTGAAATTCAATGACATCTGGAAATTTGATTGCAGTGTGATCTAGTGGATGAAACTCAGAGCCAGGGGTTTCTGACTCCTCAATGCTTATCTGATTTTGCTGCAAACATATTGCCTATCATTAGGCAAGCTATTTAAATGCCATGCCCTGGTTTGTCATGCTGCACTAATGGGAACAATAAATACCATGAAGCCCTGCTAATTAGAGCACCACACACTGCTGCTGCTGGTCAGGCTGGTGAAAAATTGCTGTACTATAGCTAGAAGCACATACATATTCTTCAACTATGCTACAGATATTTCCAATCTACATTAGCTTTTCCATGAAAGTTGAAGGAAAATAAGCCATTGTTTTCAATTTCTTGTAATAAATATATTTCTTAGGATAATGAGTGCAGATAACATATACAGAAGTTAATGTTGAGAGAAGTCAATTATTTGTGTGATTAAATAACCAGAACAGTAAGGTTTCTCTGGGCCTGTACATCTGGGTGTTTTGAAATTTAGCATGTGAATACATTCTGCAAAAGCAAATTGCATGTAATCTTTTATCCAGCATCTATTTTTAGGCAAATACCACCATCAGTAGTAGGTCCAGTGAACAAAAACACTTCTAATTGCTTCCATGTTGTCATGTGATTTAAAATGAAATCTTCTGCTTACTACTAAAGCATTTTTCAAATTATAGTACAGACTGTTTAGCTGTTTTGGCAGCTTTAATATGGTTTACAAACAGGAATTCCTGGAAATAGTTATTAGAAAGATATCATATTTGCAACCTAGCTGTAACTGTCAGGAAAGGCTCTGGTTAGGAGATATATCCCTGTCCTAGGTTACCAAGTAAGATGTGCCCAAAGTATGTATTCTATCACCATCCTCATGAGCTGTTGAAACCAGGTGGGGCAGTGTTTCCCTTGCCCC
>VYZR01071959.1:0-26856 GCA_013400675.1 Oxylabes madagascariensis | reverse complement strand
GTTCTGAAAGATAGAGAATTCCTGCAGCTCCATGTTTTCCTACACTGATTTTGTACAAGCAGATAGTGCTAGGGAGGAATACAGTGAGGGAGTCACACAGAAAGAGAACTAAATCCAGTCAGAGATCAATAAACAGGAAGCACGTAGGAAATACAAAGACATTCTCTAGAGTGTTCAAGTTAATTTACTAGAGAAAAAACCCAAAAATAAATTCAGTTTGCTTTTAAATACATTTATACCTCCCTTCTCCAAGGTCTACCCTGGAGACCTAACAGCAATGAGAGAAAAATTACAGAAACAGAAGCAAGAGTACAAGGCCATTCAGAACCTACCCACCAGCTGATGTGACATGTCCAAAGTGCACAAGAGCATGAAACCACTTTGCATAGAGCTGTCCATTGATGTGCAGCTCAATTTTATAGTTAATTACATAAGCCACGGCTTCTTAAAACGTCTCCAAGTCCAAAAAACAACAAATATCTATGTCTGTTTGCAGTATAAAGTATTTTAAGCCTTATTCATGAAGGAATTCCCACTGCAAGCTCCAGTAAGATTTTTTGGAGCTGTCTCAATGTCCACAACTATCACTTAACCGCTAATCTGGCGACTTCTCAGGAAACGTTCTGCTACCCTTGAGCCTGACCTTAGACCTGCCTGAGCATGGAACAGGGCAATGTTTGCTGACCAACTCAGCACTCACTGACTCAGGACAGCTGGAGCACTGCTGAAAACACCGAGGGACTTTGGCAATTCACCCCTTCATGTTTATTGTGCCCCAAGCTCTAAAACCACATCAAAACCAAACGAATCTGAGTTTTAGTGCTATGATGTAATTTGAGCCACAGGGGGCAGCTTTTACAAATATTTACCTTCTCATCTGTGTTGATGTACTTGTTGAACCTCTTGAATGCATCAATATTGAATTTCATCAGCTCTCCCAGAAGGTCAAAGTAACTCTGAAGCACATCCCGTGACTTGCACTCACTATCAACAATGCAGTAGAGAATATGCTGGCAGGGGAGGAAAACATGTTATTGCCACAGCTTAGTCCAAGCCAGCAGCACAACACAGACCCTGATTTAATCAGTATTTATAGCATTTATCGGCAAGTTCTTGTGTGACTGAATGTCACAACACCAAACTTAAGACAACAATTCAGATGAGTCTTCTGTTAAAATAACTTCCCAGTGAGGCAGGTTATACAAATGGCCACACCTGGCTGCCACAAGCAGAATTCACAGGTATTTTTTAGAAGTATTCCCAGTATTTGCCATAGTTACACAGGAATAAGGGGCAGTTTTTCATTTATTATTGTTGTTGCATCCATTGTGATTTCTCCAGTAAACTGTGACTTACCTCCCTTTTATTTATTCACTACTGCAAGGGTGCAGTTTGAGTGGCCTTCATTTCCCCACTGAGTTTTAAACCCAGCATAATATTTAACACTACATTTTAATCCACTTTTGGTTCCCTGCAGATAAATCCTTATTGATTGCTATGCAGGATACCTGACAAACTTATTTACCTCCAGGAGTCCTCTCTTGAGGAGGAACATCTGGTCTGCATAGGAGGTGGTGCCTCGCAGAAAACTTTCAACCGCCCTTGCTTGCCAAAATCTGAGAAAGAGAAGAAAGGAGGTGTTAGTTTTGGGGCAAGGGAAGTACTTGATCACAACTGTAATTTAAATCCAGTTTCCTGATCTGTTTCATTCCACTCTGAAGCTGGAGTCAGACCCGTTGATCCTGCAGAAAATCACTGGCTATGATTTCTTCACACCTGCACTGCCACCACAACACAACAGAGCCAGACCCTTCCACAGTTTGTTTTCCAACATTCTCAGCTGCTCTAAGTTGGATGAAACCAAAGCTACATCCCAGGAGTCTTAAACAGCTCAAAGTGAACCCACCTGAAGGAGGATTCTGCTGGTTCCTTCTTCATGACCTGAAGCAGTCTGGTCAACAAACCTCTCTTCCCATCACAGACAAGGCTCCTGCAGCAGGTGGAGAAATGACAGCTGAGTGGAAGGGCTGGGCAAGCACTGAGCACTGAATCCAGTCACTGATCACAGCTTTTGATGATCAAAATCTCAGTACTGAAGTACACAGTACAAATATTGTGCTAGTTTTACCAGCAGAAGAGTTCTCCTCACTGCCCTTGGTAAATATCTGCAATACCTGCAACATGACTTCCAAATAAGTCCAGAAGAAAAACTTCCTCTCAGAATTTTAATGATTTCCGAAATACCAATTCACACCTTGTGTGAATCAAGAGATAAGAAAAAAAAAATACTACATTTGAGCTTCAGAATGAAATAAACTCCTTTTTCTCCCCTCAAAAAATGTAAAGTAAAGTCTAAATTCCATTTAGGAGGCAGAGCAAAGTATGGAAAGCTGGATGCTACATGAGGTTGTAGTAAAAGCATAGAGACTGTACAACTGCAATCCTACTTGTATTAAACAGCACCTTCAGTGGAGTATCCACCTGCATTAAACTCATACGGAAGTAATGCCTTGATCCCACATATCAAAAAAAGCAGCATGAAAACTAAATGCTAAGGGTGAAAAAAACCCCAAGTTCTTCCCTGTTAGACACAGTATTATGATAATAACTGTAATCTAGAAATCCTCTTAGAGATTCCCTTTTGGAGTGAGGTCAATCTGCTCTGTGCAGACCAAGTCCCTGCTGATACCCTGGGAGTATTCTGACAAATTCGATTCTGCAAACAACCTTCCATCTACTGAAGTTTATACACCAGAATCGTGTACTGAAGATTATTAGATCAAACCAGTCCATTTAACAGATACTCAAATGTAACAAGAGATTCCGTAAGTGGTTTAACATGTTAATCTAATTTAGCTTATTCTGGTTATTAGCTGCTCTTAAAATACTCTGAGCAGACACTTGGATGTGTCCATGCAGCCTGGAAATGAACATTTATGTGTGCACACACTGCTCCTGAATGCCAGAACTAAGACTGATTAGCAGGAGCAATTAATGATTTGAGGGATCACAGTGTACTTTCCAGATCCGTCTGCAATGCCTGACCTGCAATGCCAGACAGGCAGACCCAGCACATCACAGTGAAGAGTCTGAGCCACGAGCTCAAATACCTCTTTTTAGGGGTTTTAAAGTTGCTTTTGTTTTTAAAGCACCTTATTCTGAGCACGAGCACACCTGAGATTTGCTAATGACCATCAACATCCCACAAACCTGGACACCTCCCACTGAAAGGAGTCACTGAAATCAAAGTGTGGCGGACAGACAGAGGTCAAACCAAACAGCTGATGTCACTTCCAATCCAAGTGCTTCCAAAACTTTTAAATTGCTGACCTACACCCTCAGTCCCCTCTCACCTGTCAGTGTTGACAACTGCATCCACTTCAGGGATGTTGGCTTTATGGGAGATTGCACTCAGCTCATTCAGTTCCTGGCTGTTCAAAAGGAGATACTTGTTCCTAAAGCAAGACAGTGGGGGAGAAGGGGAGAAAAGCAGGATGAATTCCAGAGGCAGAAATGCAATTCCATGAAAAGCAGATCCACAGGCCTACAAGGGCTGCAGGACTGAGCAAGCTGCTTTCTCCTGGCTGCTCTTCACAGCATTCCCACTTTGCTCCCTGTACCAGGCCAGCCAGCTGCAGCTTGGAAAAACCTCCAAAATTTACTAAATGCCACTTCCAACACCAACCAGCTTTGAGATGATGGTTCTTTGCTGACTTGTTCGGGATCTTATGGTTTATAAGTATTTTCCTCTAGATAATGCTAATCTTTAAAAAAAATCTCAGCATTATTTTGCTGATTTCAGACGAAAATAAATATTAAATAGCAAACTTTTTCACAGCTTCCTGAAGTTTTTCTCCACCCTATAGTGATTGCACTTTTTAAGTAATAAATCTCTTTCTAAGAAAGCAGAAGCTGCAAAAAAGGACTCAGTCATCCTGGCATTTTATTATCTGAACAAACTTTACCCTGGAAATATTTTAAAACATCACGAAATGTAAAGATCCAAATAAAAAGATATAAACTCCAGGAATGTACATGTATTTTTTATCAAATACTGAACTTTTCATAATGAAAATTAATTATTTTGTCTTTAAAGTGAACTAAATGCAGAATAAATTTGGCAGAATAGAAATGCAGTCCAGGGGCTCCCTTTGCCCAATGGCAGTGTGCTCCCTGAGAGTCCTTCTGCTTCTAAGTGTTCAAAATCAGCAGATTCCTTTTTGGGAAAGCTCAGGGAGCAGAGGATGCAGTGATGAGTGTGAGGCTCCTTCTTGCTTCCAACACTGTCATCAGGTTAGTGCTCACTGAGGCTCTTGTGTAAAGCTTCCTTTGATGTGGACTGAACAGCTTTCTGCAATGTGAGCAGAGCCCTTCTCTCCCTGCAATAAATAGCTCTGCAAGTCTGCTTTGGACACAATTTCACTGAATTAGTATCAGCATACAAGTACTTTGCTCTCATCTTGTCCTCAGTGAACTCAGCTTATCTGTGATTTCACAGAAAGTTCATGTAATTATTTAAACCCCCCCGAAAGAGATTCCACACATTCCACTTGTTCAAATGTTACAGCTGGCAGCTGTTTTCTGTTCAAACAAGCCTGAGATCTTTGTAGCAGCCACTTAAGTAGTAACCTCACCTGCAGAGATTTTATTGGAAAACCTGGAGCGATTCCCAGGCAAACAATGTCTTGCAGGAAGGATTTACAATAGGTCAGCATTCCCCCCCATCTGTGTCCAGCAGTTCCCCATTCTCAAAGCCAATATTCCACAATCAAAAAGGCTGATATTTGACATCTATTCAACAGGACTAAAGTCCTGCACAAGAATACCAGCCTGGCTCCAGGAGTGAGCAGCACTGAAGTGCAATGAGCCTCTAACACAGGAGTTAGTGAGGAAGTGGACATCATCTCCCAGGACTGAATGAGAGCAACGGGACACTGATGGAATGCAGGATGCAATTCCTCAAGGCACAAACTCCTCTGTACCAGCAGCACAGCGTTAAATAACCCCAAACAAACTGCACCACCCCTCCAACTATTCCAGCAGACCCAAGTTTTGCTAAGGATGCCTTTTGAAGGCAGACAGAAGCTTTCTTCCCGTTTCCCTGGCTCACTGTCAGCTCTCAGTAGAAGGCAAAAAAGAGGAAAGCTGCCTCCTTATTCCTTCAGCCACAAAGTGTTAACTCATCCTGTACATGTTTCAGCTCATCTCAACATGAGACAGAATGGGCTGGGTTTAACCACACCAGACATACTCAGACATGCCCACCACAGAGCAAATTCTTAGGCTGTTTCAGCAAGAGCTGAAAGGAACATGAAGTTTAGGGACAGTACAACACCCCCTTCACGTGGAGCCTGCCCCGTGCCCAGGACACCTGGAACCACAACCAGGCAAACAGCACCACGCCACAACCCACCACAGCTTCTCATACTCACTCATGGTGGTCACTGAAGCTCTGAAGAAGCCTCAAGAATTGTATCTTTAAAGTAATGTCCTAAAAGGAGACAAGAAAGGTAAAAAAAAATTATTGCTTTAGTATTTTTGGCTATCATTAGTTACCAAGCTGGCATGAAACAGCTGAATGGAGAACCTTTCCAAATCAAACCCCTTTGGACAGCAGAGCAAGTGACTTGAATAAATGGAGAGGCTGCACTTCCCAAAATAGAAGTGGAGATTGCCTCCAAGCCTATGCACATAACAGGTAATTCCTTCTCAATGCAAAGGCAAAAAAGCTTAGATTTGTACTGACCAATTCAGAATGTCTAGGTTTGGAAAGAAAAATTAAGAGTCTAGCACAAAAACCCAACACCCCCCCCTGGCTCCAAACCTGACTGTGGCACAATTTGTACTCTGTGCCTCTCCTAGGTATCATTTCTTTGAATTTTGGTTGTCTTCTACCTCTGGCCTCCAGGGTCCAGAAATTTACTCCTTTCTCAGTTCCCAAAATGGACACGTTCCTTATAATCAACGAACAAACTAGGAGAGAGGGGGGAGGCTACATTGGCCCTGCTAAATTGCTAGCATAGCCAAGGATAGACTTCAGTGCAATCAATAATCCCCCAAAATCTGAATGCTACCACATCTCAAGTCATTGATTATACAAACACCCAGTTACTCAGCACAGCTCCTCAGCACTGTGTGCCAGGATGAAAATCCACTCCAAAATTCCCAAAGTTTCTTACCGGGCTGCAATCACAGTTCTGGTTGTGTCCGTGCAGAACCAGGGCTGAGGCTGAGTGCTTCCTCCAGATGAGTTTGTCAAACAGGTTATTGAGGCCAGGAATGAGTCTGAACTCTGCTATCATTTTATGAACCTGGGGAACAAAAGAGGTACAAACACGTCTGCTCCAGCCTCAAACACAGCTTTAATGTAGTCTGGAAACAGACAGGCACAGTGATCTCATTCTCTGACAAAAGGATGGGAATTCTTGTCTCAAACAGCAAGTGCTTGTGTTAACCACAGTGCAGCAGTTTCCATTTGGTGGACACGGATAGAAAACAGACATTTTGGGATAAAGCTCTTCACCAGTGCTTCAATTAATCGCCGTGCCCCTGGATGCAGCTTTGGGCATCAGGACATCACTTTCAGCACACTGAAAATGCAGTTACACCAAACAGCTGAGCTGGGGATATTCTGCAGCCACTCAACCCCCCGAGTGTCCTTTCCCTCTCCAGACACATGGCTGCAGC
Organism: Oxylabes madagascariensis; assembly: GCA_013400675.1. Lineage (NCBI taxonomy): Eukaryota > Metazoa > Chordata > Aves > Passeriformes > Timaliidae > Oxylabes > Oxylabes madagascariensis. Next base: position 20,169 of record VYZR01071959.1, on the reverse strand, counting down.
TCAGGCAGGCCTCTGATGACAACAAAACCCATCAATATTGGTTTTGTTCAGGTGACCTGGGCAGCAGTCCTGAGCAGAGTCCAGCAGTAACACAACCACACCACACTGCTCCTTCAGGTTAAAGAGAAGCTGAACTTCAGAGAAAAAAAAAGTCAAATTTCTCAGGTTATCAGTCTGCCTTTATTCATATAAAAAGGCTAATAATTTTGATGTGGACAGCTGTTTAATACCTTCAGTCCAAGCTGGGATACTTTTGATGTAAGAAATTTAGAAGATGAGGACTGAGGGAAATAGAAAGTGAGATTCCTATCAGCTGTAGACCTAGGACAAGCATTATTCCTTGAGATGTGGTTACAAATGAAAACCACATGACTGGAATGTCCAGCATTCTGCAAAAACTAAGTGCCCAAGTAACGGACATGTTCCTTAAAATCCACAAACAAAATCACTTAAGAACACCCCAGGTTGTCCCAAGATCCAGAACTGTAACCAGCCGCATTTCAAGCAGTTCAATCTACTTTGTTCCATTTACTCAAATACCTGAATCCAAATGATTCCAATGAATCCAAATATCTGAAGCTGATGGTCTTTTACAGGTTTTGGATCTAGACTGCATCACAGCTGATGGCTTTTTGCACTCCTCTTGGCTGTAGCCACCAGCTGTCCCACCTTTATGGAAATCACATTCCTGCAGCTGGACACCTCAAATACATACCTGAGGAACATCCAGCTCCTTCCCACCCAACCCATGCTGCCCTGAGAGATTGCTGAGCTTGGAGTCCTCTGGTGCCCCATTATTTTGAAACACTCTTGGACACTTTGGTGTCACTGTTTTTAGTCACAAAAGCAGCTCTCAGGAATCTCTCTGAACAGTGCTCCCTGTAGGGCCCCTGCCCCTCCATGGCACAGGCACAATAGGAGGAAACCAAGCACATGAGCTGCCTGCAAGAGCCTCAACCCTCACTAAAGGAAGAGCTCTAAAACACTCAGTTTTAACTCCTACATCTGCTCCTTTCCAAATGACTCAGATTTCAAATCTGAGCAGTTTAGTTTGCTCAGCTCTGAATTCTCACCTGACCGAGCTCCTCAGTCACATCACTGCCCCTGCACCACTCTCTCTCCCAGAGCCCAAACTCATTACAATTACTCTGCCTGAGGATGCCAAGACAATTCCTGCTCTCTATTCAACCTTCAAGCTACTTTGGCTTTTTCCTGCTGCCATCCAGCTTCACAGGAATTGCTCTGTTGCTTTCTAAACACTAAACTGTCTCTGGTAAGCTGAGTTTGTGTGTGCAGTGTGGCTCCCTACAGGAGGAGCAAGGAAACCAGTTGGTGGCTCTTCACCACAACACAGACATGCAGGACAGCCTAGAAAAATACATAAGGAGAGCAATTTAGGGTGTGACTATAATGAGAAGGCAGCAAAGGCCCAGATCTGCAGGGAAACACCACTTCTTCCCAAAGGTGAGATCATCCCCAACATGGCAACAGGAGGAGCCAAGTCACTGCTACCACAGCTATCCATTTATGCAAATCAGCCAGCAATCAAGCTTAAACCAAGGATTCAGAGACTCATTTGGGGACAGGTTGAGTTTGGGAGGCTGCACCTTGCTTCAAGCAAATGCCAGAGCATTATGTCGATTATTACAGCAGACTGAAGCAGGTTTGTGATGCCCTTAATAAAATTCTATGCAAAATGAATCCAATCTAAAACCAGCAAGTCCTTTGCCTGCTCAGACTAGTACCACAGATCCTGTGCTTTTAGTCCTTCACAGAAAAGAGAGACCAAAAAGCAGCTGAAATGCTTGTCTGAGGGTGCTATTGCACACTGCTGCGCCTGCATTCCAGAGCTTCCCATGGAGAACAGCTCAGCTCCAGTCTTTCCTCTGCCTGGCTCTCAGGAAGGGCAGGGGATTCACATCTGCCACACAAGTCTTATGCAGAATAAGGAATGAAGGATGTAGCATGTGTTTTAAAGGCAGAGGACGTCCCAAAACAAAACAAAACAGAACAAAAAACTCCCCAAACCAACTCCCCTGGAAATGAACAAGCAAAAAGCAAAAAAACTAAAAAACCCCTAAAACAAACAAACAAATGAAACTGGCTCTGGACAAGAAGTGTTTGGGAATGCAGTAACTCAAATCCTTCAAGAATTCAACTCCAGTCCGGGAAGAAGTGAACTGCAGGCCACTTTTATCCTTAGTTTTCCCATCTGCACAGGGGCAGAAACAGCAGATGAAGGATAAGAGTTGTGTTCCCAGGAAATTAAAACGTAAATTCATCTTCAAAGCTAGCTGCTTCAGCAGCAGATTTTTTGCCTTGTCACATTTGACAGGAACACATCAGAAGTGACCCAGGGAGGGAAGGAATCCAGCACCTCCAGCTCCCTGCAGCAGCAGCAGGATGAGTGCAGGATGCAAGCAGTTTCTGCAGAATCTATAAACCTGCATTCTTGTGGGGAACTCAGGCAGGGATGAATTATCTGTCTTGACACAATGGAAAACCGGATCAAGAATCCTCCTAATAGATCCATGTTCTGGTAGTTTCAGTTACGTTTTGGGCTTTGTTTACATTTTATCTCAGATCTAACAGAAGCAGCACTTCTAAAATGACATGATTATGAGTTGTTTATGGTAGTGACTGTGGTTTCTGCAAGAATTACTCGTTCCCTCTGCCTTCTCTTAAGCAGAATCTGCTTCTTTTAATGCCAAGTGTCTGCTTAGAATCACAAAACCCCAGGATGGTTTGGGAAGGAAGGGATGTTAAAGCCCATCTCATTCCCCCACCATGGGCAGGGACACTTCCAGCAGACCAGGCTGCTCCAAGCCCCAGCCTTGAACACTTCCAGAGGTGGGAAGTCCACAAGCTCTGCTGTAGGTTCAGAGGTCACTTATGTTTGGGACTGAGCTACAACTGCACCTGTATTAAGAGATTTGGGAGATTGCCCTGGGGAGTGTTTGTGACTGATGCCCTGGGAGGTTACTACCAGAGTACTCCAGATAAATGTGCTCCAAGCCCTGCCCACAACACAGCCTCTCCTGCCTCATATAACAGCCTTTCAATAACTCACACCACTCTGGCCCTCCCAGTGTCCAGGACATCTGAATGCCCCTGCTATCCCAAGCTCTGCAGAGCTGAGCAGACTGCCAAAGCTGGAAACAAGGACTGCTTTGCTTTTCCCTTCACAACCTGCTTTTGACCCATTTAAATCAAACCACAGCCGAGCTGCAGTGACTGGTTCTTCATAAGCCTGTGTGAGGCAGGGAACATTTTTTTTTCTTTTTTCAGAAGGAAGAAAGGCAAAGGAACAGATGAGTGGGATTTCCAGGCAGTGCCCAGTGCAGACAGCCCTGAAGTGCATCTTCCCAGCTGGGAGTTTAACCGTGTGCTCACACTTGGCCAATCGTGGCAATATGCTGCAAAAATCATCAGAGAGTTTCCAAAAGTGAAAGCAGCCAAAGAAGGGTAAGGCCTGAAGGGGCTCCATCCAAACGGGGCACCAGGAGCGGGGAGAACACCTGACTGCAGCAGCTCCTGCAGCATCCAGGTACCCACACACTTCCTCACGCAGGAGCAGAGCTCTGCAGAGCAGTGTGTGAGCAGCCCTGCCCAGCTTTGTACCTTGAGCTTTGCCCTGGCATTCCTGTGTCCATGACCTCACCCATGAACACACAGGTTTAAAAAGACACCAACTGTGAGTGTGAGCATCCCCTGGGGCTCACCTGATTCCTCTGCCTGCCCATGAGCAGCACACACAGAACATAGAGCACCTCCAGCTTGTACATGATCTCATGCATGATCTTCATGGACTGGGGTAGCTGTGTCCTTGTGGAGGTGTTGGCCAGTCCACTCTCATCTGAAGACTCTTGAAAAAGATGGCAAAGATGTGAGACTTTTATAGAGGCAGCTTCATTAGGAAAGGATTTGTTACAGTTGTTACTTTTACACTGAACACTGCAGGTGCAGGAGCAGCACATCTGCTGGAATTTTCTTCTTAACTAGAAATAGTGATGTACAGCAAATAACCAATTTGAATTACATGCTAGAGAAAAAATACAGCTGAAAATTTAGAGCAGATGAAATCAGATTTTTAAAATTCTTTTCCCATAACGAGCTAAATGGCAGCATCTCCCTAAAATAAGTAGGCTCATCTAAATGAATGAAGAGACTACTGCACCAGGTCATGGCAGAAAAGGTAATAAAAGTAGATGGGAGATTATCAGAAGCACTTACTATTAAGTCTACTTTCATTTCATACCTCAGTACCAGGATTCTTAGGCCACAGTTAAATAAATTTTGTAACTAGAGAGAATTACCCTGCTAAGAGCAGAAACAGGAGTGTGAAGTACTTTGAGTTCTACTAGACATACACTGCATTTTTGTCATACCAAAGGGTGAAGAAACAAACCACACATGCGCTCCAAAGCATTTTCCTAAGATTGTATTAACACTTCCACTGGAAATTTTTTTTTTCCAATTATCTTCTTTAATTTAGCTGGAACTACCTTTCCTTTTTAAGAAGGGGCCACTTGCTTGGTGTGAAGCATTTGAACCCACAGTCATGAGCCAAAGTTTTAGAGAAAATGCTGGTGAAGCCACTTACCTCAGGAGGATTATTTTAATCACTCCAGAGGAGGTTAGGGCTGAGGATGCACAGCATTTCAGTGTTAACTAGGCATGCAAAGGGCACACACTGCTGGTGGATCTCTCCTTTGGCCAATTTTAATTCAGTAAAAATCAGTGCGACATGGGAACAAAACGGGAGTCAGACCTAAATGCTGATATGTGAGTACTCTGTGCAAGAAAAGGGGAATCAGGACCAGATGAAAGGAAAAGCAACACGTGGCAAACCCTGAGAAAGGTTAAGGTGTGCATCAGCTGCTGCCGGTGCAGGGATGCAAGCAGGTACCTGTACTGCTCTGCTCTGCCTCTTCATTTGCCACTCTCATCAGTGCATCCAGCACCAGGGCATTGTCCAGCCAGGTGTACCACTCCTCCAGCTCCTGCAGGAAGCTGGAGGTCCCTGTGGTTTCAGACACCTTCCGTGTGGCCAGTTTGCACAAGCGCTCGATGAAGCCTGGAATATTCAGAAGTGTAGCTGAAAAAAAACAAAGAGAGAAATAATTTTATTACAATTTAAGATCACCACAAGGTACCAGTATGTCTGCTTTAGGAATACAGAAGTGTATGGTTAAAAAGATCTGAAGATGGAATAATTCAGTGCACTCTCCTCTTAAGGACTAGAAGAGAGCATCCATACCCCAGGAATAATTCAGTGCTGTTCTCCAGTCTTATCAAGGAACTGATCTGGCTGAAAACTGAGCTGGCAGAAATACAGCAGCAGCCTTTGGAAGGGGCAGCTCCACCTCCCTTTTCCTCCTTCATTTTCCCCCCTGTGGTGTTGGTCTTTAGTGACTGAACTGGCTCCCTGCAGCAGCAAGGAGGGAAGCTGACAGCTTTTCAAGTATTAGGTTACTGAATTAGCTCCTCATGGAGCAAAAGAGGTGAGAACACACCACAGCAGCCCCAGGTGTGAGGGTTTTAACTGTGGAACTGCACCCTTAGAAAGAGCAGTGCAAGGACAGAAGTCACTGCTCTGCAAAATGTTTGGGGAGGTGCACTTTGCCCTCAAGAATAACTTAATGACAGAACCTGTTTATTAAAGATACGTGGCTAAAGCTTCACTTCCCACTTGCAGGGGCAAGGAGAAAAGGACAAAGAATTTGGCCATGAACATTACATGAAAGAGTTGCATCTCTGAAAGAATAGGCTCCCTGATAAAATTTTTAAAATAGAATATATTGTACAGCCTTAGAATCAGACTCTGACTGTGCCCAGAAAAAATTATTAGCTAAACATTTGCTTGGCATGGGCCTACACAAATATCTGCTTCAGAAGCCCAAGAGCTTTTCAGCACAGTAAGAGCTGAAAACAGCAGATTCTACATTCAACAGTACTTTAACTTCTTCAATTCCTGCTCATTCTTCTAGGCAAGACTTCTGCACTGGAAAGTACTCAGCAAAATAAGGAAAGCTGCACTGTGCCCAAATGAGATCAGCCCCACAGATTTCCAAGGCTGGTTTGGTATCACTGGGCAACATAATTAATATTAAACACACTTCCCTTTTTGATAAAGACAAGACATCCTGTTCAGGACAAATTCAGATAAAATCAGAGAAGGAACTGCTCCAACAGCAGCCACACTGCAGGCAGCTTTAGTTCAGGAATTCATATTTTATGGAGGACATAGAATTATTGAGAGCTGCTAATGGGAAGTCTATGGATGTGGCTGAGGCACAGAAAACAAATCCAATTATTTTAAGCCACTCAGAGTGCTGAAATGACAGAAATTAACCCACCTAATTAGCAACATCACATGAAACCAAAAGCTCAAAGTTTCACTAACAGCAAAGATTGTTTCCAGGAAATAATCTGAGGGGAGTGAATCAACAAAAATGCTTTGTAAGACACACTTTCAGTATCTTTCAGAAACGTAACACTGTGTGACACTGAGAAGAGGAAAACTTTATACATTACTGAGATTATTCTGATTTGTTCACAGCACAACAATTACCTTGATTAATTTCAGCTCGGGAAGGGCCCAAGTTTTTTTTCTGCTGGGCATTTTTGGCCAGCAGTGTGTGCTTGTCATCACTGCCCGTGTCGAGCTCCGAGATGGTGACAGCCAGGATCCTGCAGAAGTTGGCCAGCTGCTGCTGGTCAAAGCTGGACACCAGGCTTGCCAGGTTGGGAATATCATCCAGCTGGATCATTTCCTGCAGGAGGCAACATCAGCTCAGTCACACGTGATGGTCAGTAAGTGAACACAGGCAGATTCTCCCTGGGGAGCTCTCTGGGTTATTCCAGAGTTAGCTGGGGTTTACAACTGTTATCAGGCTTAGCAATTTCAAAAGTACAGATATGCATATTTTAACTACTGTTTTTATATTTACAAAAAATTTGGGGGCCTTTTTAAACTAAAAAACCCACAAAACCAGAACTTAATTTAATACATAAATTATGCTTAGGTATTAGAAATTCCAATTTTATTTTCCAATCCTGTCTTTTTTTTGAAACTTGCAGGTAAGTACTTCTAAATTATTTCTCAGACTTTTCATCAGAAGTTTTTTTTAACAAAAAGATGCTGAAAACAGCTTTCAGAAAAAAACCCCATTCTTGTTCAGATAAACTAAGCTTGTTTCCTGTTTCAGGAAGGACATCAACCTCAATCTTATTCTAAATAATAAAGTATCAGGTTACAGACTCCTGGCCTTCTCCACAAAATGTACACAGACCCTTTCCAATCAAGGTTTCCCCAAGATTACACCTCGAGTATTTCGCTTGCATCACATCAGGGCACTGAGCTGCAGTGATGCTGGTAAGTAAATTCCATAACCAGGTTTGTGCAGAAGATTTAAGTGCCCCGTGTTCCCAGCCTACAACTTCTCAGAGAGAGGACAAACGCCCAGGAATACAGAGGAAGCCTCCCAGATGTGAGGAAAACAAGTAAAGTATGTGAAATACAATCAGCAGGCAAGGATGAAAACTGAATTTATATGAGGTTCATCTTCTTTATTGGTAATACTGGCTGCTCTTTAATGACAGTGAGGTACTCAGGTCATGGGGACACAGCTCCCATCATTCTCTGAACTGGGTAAAAGCACTACAACTATGACATCACATGAATTGTTTGGCTTCTTTCTGAGAAGTGACTGAAGTTAATTATCACTATGAACAGGCAGGTTTCAAATAAGCTACAAGAAGTGGGAAGGGCAGCTTAGAGGACTATCCTCAGCAACTCTTCAAATAAACAGCTCTCTCTCCTCTCCTGGGCTGAAAACCCATACAAATGGTACCAAGAAAGCAGTAACCAACCTTTTTAACTCCCAGGATATCTTCAATCAGCGTTGCAGTTTGTAGGAATGTCTTTTTGTTTGTCATCAGTGTAAACAGGAACAACACAAAGTCGTTTCTCTCTGCCAGCCGCCTTGTGACTCCTTCCGTCTGCAAACGAGCATACACAGAGCCAGTGAGAGCCCACCCCGAGCAGCCCCATGGCACAGCACATGCAGGACAGCCCTAGAGGTGATGTGGTGCTGAGCCAGTTGCTCCTGAAACCAGGAAATGCTGTCCTTGTGGCAACCGAAACCAGCTCCAGTCCTTGTCTGAAGCCAACGTGGCGTCGGCAACACCACCAGGATGAGAGGCCTCACCTCAAGGCAGTGTTTCCTTGTCTGAAATGTGAAGCCAGCCCTGCCTGCCTGGGCACACAGCACAGGGGCCTGGCTCTGCTTTGCCATACAAACTGTGACCAGCTCCGTGCCATGGTCTGCACTCACAGCAGCTCCTAAACCCTCAGCACTGCTCTGTCTGAGCAACCCAGATTGAGCACTGCCTTAAGTGAATGGGGTGATGAACCCCAAAGTCAGGCTGAGGCATGAAAAACCAAGTTAAGGTTGCCTTTCATGCTCTGAGCTCTGCTGAGAGCACAGTCAGGCTTTCCTGGAACTCACAACTACATCCTCACTGCTTGCAAAACTGTGTTTTATCCATGACTGACATTCCCAGTGCTCACAGAACTAGACTAGCAAAGATAATTCCCCAATATTTACAGATAAGCATAAAACCAGCCAATATTGCCCACAGACCATTTCTGTGATCCTGCACACTTCTCATCCAATCCCAGCAGTAATACCAAAGTGAATTGAAACAGAGGAGCTAGTCTAGAAATTGCAAACTTGTTTTTTAGCATGTCATCCTATTCTCAGTTTGCAAAAGTTGCATTACCTGCAGTTAAAATAATAAATCATCCAGGCCAAGGAAAAAAGAGTTCCCTCTCTTCCCCCTCCCATGTGTACACGGATTCTTATCAGTGACACATGATCTAGTAAGACTCAAACTCTGGAGATTAGACTGATGTTTTTGGAAGAACTCCAAGCCACTAACTGGCTCTTCTTTAAATTTTTGTTAAACAGTGTTCCCTAGGTTATGGCATAATGAGGTGTGTGAAGTAAACAATCCTGAGGATGTTCCCTGCATGCACAATCTCAGGCCTTTGCTTTTAGCTTCAGGATTTTAATGATGAGGTATTTCCACACTCCTTTACCCCAGCACCTTCCTTTGCACTGATCTGCCACGACTGAACTGAACTAAAACCCAGCACATGTAGTTGCAGGATCAAATTTAAAACCCTTTGCCAGCCTCAACTCCGAACAAGACCAGCTGTAGCTGGGCTTAACAGGCGTCCACTCCCAGCTTCAGATTCTAAGCTGGAGCATAACAAAGGCTGGCACAGCTTTCCTAGGGCAACAGAGAAAGAAAGATCCAAACGAGGGAACTTAAGTTTGACAACGTGGCTCAGAAAACAAATTATTGAGTAACACAGCAAAATACAGAGTGATCCTGTATTTAACTGAAGGATGTTTAACGTAAAGCTTCAGAGCAAGTTTAAATTACACTTAAAAGAGTCTGTTTGTTGTCTTATCAAGTAGCACATGTAAAAAGTGACCAGAAGAGCTGTACTTACACATATGCAGGTGTTGTACAGTATGCTTAAACAGTCCTTGATGAGGTCATCACTTACTGCAAAGGAGAGAGCAGACAGTCAGCAGCCATTCCCTGCCAAGGAACACCAGTGGGAGTGACATGGAGAGCTATGGGATGGGTGACAATTCCAGGCTGCCAGCTCACAGCACAAATGCAAATGCCTTATGGGATAGAAGCCACAAGAAACACTCTACACCTGACCTGTTCACAGGTTAAATTATTTTTGTATGGGGGAAAAAAATGACCGTTCATGCCGTTTTCTCCACTGGAAACTCATGCTTGTTTTCTCAGCACCTGGACTTCATAGAAAAACTTTCAATCTGCTTTGCTGCAGTATTTTAATATTTAAAACATGTTTTCAGTATAGACCTTCAATTGCTTAAAGCTCCAGTTCAAGTCACTTCACCTTTGAAGTTCCCTGGCTGGAGGGCACAGAGTACACCGTGACATTCCCTTTCCTCAGCAGGGCTCAGGGAACCAGCAGAATCCCAAACAGGGGAAATGAAAACACTGCAGCCAAGCTATTCCAGCAGGAAAGTTGAGCTGAAGCCACTGCACCCCCTCTCCTTACAGCAATGTGGAAATGAGCAATCATGTCACAAAAAGCGTGCTGTTTTCCTGAGCTACTCATCTCTGTAGCTCCCATTACATAAATGGGGCTTATTAATAATAATTTTTCACTGTAGCTGTAGCCACAGGAAAAATAAGAGTTTCCACTGATTGCACATTTAGTGCTTTGAGTCAAGTGTGCTGTGCTGAGTGCGTGAATCTCCGGAACCGTGCCAGAAACAGGTGACTCTCCCAAATCCCAACACCAATCAGTACCACAGAGAACAAAGAAACCAATGATTCACTCCTAAATGAATCAACAGGAAATTGCTGGGATGGAAAGAGAATAACAGAAAAATAGAATGATTTCTGTCTGAAACAGGCAAAATTGAGGAAAAGAAAAAGAGACAAACCACCTATTTACTTACTTTTCTGCTTCTTTTTCTGTGTAATAAGAGTTGGTCTCATGAGAATTTCTACTAAAAGCTGTAAAAATAAGATGAAGAATTAAGGGAATGATCACTGAGATGCAAATAACCAATTAATTTGTCAGTGACAAACCCCAACCTGTCTCTGCTGAAGTCAAAGAGGTGAATAATGATGGCTCTACAATCAAACCCTTCACTGGTGTCAAAATCACATTGACAAATAATAGTTGCATTTACCCTGAAAAAACAGTAAGAGCTGTACAAAATAATCTCCCACTGATAAGTTTTAAAGAATTTGAGCTTGCAAGGAATGTAATTTCACATGCCTCCAGATAACATCAAAGATGGTGATCACACGTCTCTTAAAATAAGGCATCTTTAGCAATAATCTGCAAAGAGATGCAAATTTTGCAAAGGCTTTCCCTAAATCTCGCTGGGCTTCAAAAACATTTCAGGTCCAAACAGAATTTAGCAGCTCCAGATTTTATCTCAGCACTAAAAAGCCACTGCTTGTGTACAGGATCCTGTATGTATATTGACATTTATATTTCTATTTAAGGAATGTAACAATCAGCTTTTCAAGACCAGGTCTGTGGTTCTGACTAATGTAGAACTGATCTTTAGTTGCTCTCATTTGTACCACTGGTTTAGCTTAAAACATTTGAAAAAACAGCACTTTATTTAAAAATGAAAGTTGGAACAGAAGGAACTGATGACTTCTGCAAGAACCCCTGCAAATGATGCTGGTTTTAAAATTCAGTTTAAAATTGTTAACGGCAATGCAGGCATCACCCAGTCAATGCCAACTCACAAGATACTCAAGAGTTTACAACTTGATCTATTGGTCCCATCTTAATGTTACCCTTCTTTTAATGAACTACTGATCGAGACACAGAGGAAACCACCTGACATCACTGGAGGCTACATTAAAAGCACTGACAAATAAATAAATAAAAAGGCAACTTTTCAGAGGAATATACATTTTCTAGCAATATTTGTAGTACTAGCTGCAGCATTAATAGGGTGGAGAAAAAATGACTGCAGTAATACAGCAGTCATTTAATGGCTTGTGTTTTTAGGAGGAGAATGCACACCTCAGTGTTTGGGGTTTGTGCTTTAATTCTTGGGTTTTTTGCCTCTCACCAGAGGCAGAAGGAGCAGAAAGGGAATGATGAGATCTTGTTTCTTGGGATGGGGTTACATTCAGGTATAAAATCCATGAGATTTGTGTATTTGCACTCTCAGGTTTTATTTTACATGGATTCATATAAAGGAAGGAGCCATCGAGCTGGTTTTGTTCTTCCTATGTAAAGGCTGTCAGAATCAAAAAACAGTTTAACTCACACACACTGTAGCCTAGAGAGTACTCTGCAAACTGAGTGTCCCCCAGAGTTACTCATGTTCCACAGCTCAAAATACTGCAACATAAAATCAGCACATGGCACACACAGCACCAGCAGATCAAACTTCTCCCCTTTCAAATCCAGAGCAGGATTTTTGAAAACACACAGCACTGGCTTCCATCACTGCCTTTAATCACATTAAACCCACCTCTATTGGCCAAATCTCTGACCATAGCACCATGTAATACTAATGGATCTGATATTCATCATCTCCAGCCCAAGGGGAAAAAAACAACCAAGCTCCAACCAACCAAACCAAAAAACTTGTCCCCAATACACACAGATTCTGTCCACTATGTTAAAATAATTTTGACAGAAGTACCACTATTTCCCTTTAAAAACAAGGGAAATTTAAAACATTTTCATAGTGTTCTCATTTGCTTGGGTAGCTGAAGGCTTTTACCCTCAACTGACAGCAGCAACTAAACCAGTGCTCATTTCAAAACAGCAGCTTTAAGTAGAAGCAAGCTAACTGTGACAAGAAATAAATATCAAAATCTGTTTAGTTAAACTAAATAAAAAGGAGTGTCAATTAGTTCACTGGAAAATAGAAATCATACATTTCTAATGAAAGCCAAGCCAGAGTCAGGCACCATAAAACTGAACAAATGGGTATTTGTGTAATGTAGAATTAAAGCAAATAAACAAAATGATAAATTGCCAGAATGTCCACAGAAATCTTCCAGTTCTGCTTAAAAACTTTGCCACAGATGAAGCAATAACCACAGACAACCTGGTTAAGACAACCTGGTGTGCCTGACCTGCCACAGATTTCCCTGTGTTAAGTGAAATTCTCACTGCTCCAATGCCAGTTGTGTTTTACCTCACAACCAGGCACCATTTGAAACTGTCATCATTCAGAACTAAAGGTCTAATCTTTTTTAAGGTAAAAACAGACTGACTAAAGAAATAGCCGAGTATTCTATATCATATAAGAACAAAACACCTCACTTTGGATGTAATACCTGGAAAAATCCACCTTTTCCTATTTTGATTAACAGAAAGTGGCACAATTTTAATGCTTAACATCAAATTGGTACAGTCATTCTGTAGCTTGCATTTAGAAGCCTCAAAGACCTCACTGAAGAGCTTTTTCAATGGGATGATTATCATGCAGATCTTTTGATATTGAAAAAACACACTTACATCGACTCCTCCAAACAAGTCAAAGGTGTATGTGTTTGGGAAACTGGACTCTTGAGCAGCTTTCCTGTCTTCTGTGACATAAACCATGGCTTCCATCGAAAGGAGTGGAGAAATTTCCTGCATGTAGGGAAAAAATAAAGAGATGGTTTAAAAAAAAAACCAAACTGTTTATCAGTATAAACACAATTATCTTACACTATCTGTGGGCTAATCACCACCTGCATCCCCAGCTCTTACTTACCAGCCAATTTTGGACAGATACCATCATGCAGACAGCTTAAAAAATTAATAGAGTATGCTCATAGTAGACTTTAAAGAAAGGCAGAACAAAGTTATCTCAAGCTTTAGGAAGAAGGATGCAGGCAGTACCTTTAGGATGCTTTGGCACTGGGAGAAGTCGCTGTTTGGGTGGCTGTGCTCATACAGCTTCTGCAACAGCAAGGGGATCCCATTCCATTTCGCCTGTTTATCTCTTTCCTTCAACAAGGCCTCTGTGATCTGCAATGGAGACAGAATGTGATTCCCATGTGTCCAGTGCTTCATAACCAGGAAAATAACCTTCTTATCACCTTCCTGGAAAAAGAGCTTACAAAATCCAGTACCTTTTTCCATGCAGCAATTTATCCAGGACAGGTAGCTGCAGAATTTTACAGATGCAAAGTACCTTAAGCAGCCCAGGGCTTAAAGCAGATGTCATTTGGAGTACATAATCTCATTCTGTACTTTTGTATTGATTGTGTATTTTTAAATGGGAACACATTAGCCTCTAAACAATTCCATTAGCAGAACTCCAATTGACAGGTCAGTGAAGGAAGAAATGGGTGCCCTGACACTATCTCAAATTACACTGGTCTAAGATGTAGAATGCTGAGGATGGAAAGGCTTCATTACTTGATGCATTCAGCCAGAAAGGAGTATTTCCTCAGCCAAGTCCCTGGAGTTATTACTGGTCACAGCAATGACCCAAACCACAAAGATTTACAAGCAGGAACGTATCAAAGATAGAAAGAAAATTCCCTCTGTAGTATTGGGCTGGTTGTAAATGAAGATCACCAACTAAATCAGCAGAACAACAATGCTGGCATTATCCTGAGAAACAGGCTGCAACCACAAAAAAAGAACACTTGGCATTTGCTAAATAGCAGTCCAAACTTTCTTCAATGTTCCTCCTTTTTCCCTTAAGTAAAAGAAAAAAATCTTAATATCCATAACTGTGTTTAACACCTAAAAAAAAAGCAGCAGCACAAGACTAAAATATTCTGTTTAAAATGCACAAAAGATATTTTGAAGCCTTCCAGGTCAACGCCAGGAGATTTGTCAAGGAGGCGCTTAAGACATTCCATGAAAATTCACCATCCAGCCAGTGCTGACCAAACTTTAACTCCTTTCTTCCTGGTACTTCAGAGGTACCTACATAGGGACTTATCCTTGTGCACAGGAGAAGGTAAAGCAGACAACAATTCCAGCAGGATTTCTGGCTGGGTCTACAAATGTTTCATGTGCCCTCCAAATAAAAACAACCAAATAAAGAAAACCCCAATCCTCTGATCAGCACCTCAAGGCAAACCTTAGAAAACAGAATGTCCTGAGCTGGAAGGGACCCACAGGATTGCCCAGCCCAGCTCCTGTCCCTGCACAGACACCCCAAAACCCCACCCTGGGCATCCCTGGCACCGCTGTCCAAAGGCTCCTGGAGTTCTGGCAGCCTCGGGGCCGTGCCCATTCCCTGGGGAGCCTGGGCAGTGCCAGCACCCTCTGGGGAAGAACCTTTCCCTGATCTCCATCCTGACCCTGCCCTGACACATTGGTGGGTTTGCTCTTCCTCCCAGGCCTAAATCCCCAAGTTGTTCTCATTCTGCACCTTTCTGTGGTTAGGTGACATTTCCCTCCTACCTGCTTAAATCTCGCTTCTTATTCTTTCAGCCAAGACATCATTCTCAGATTCATCTCAGTGCATAATTCCAAAGGGCCATTCAATTCCTGATTAGACAATTATATGCAAATATAGTCCAACTTCTGACTGAGAATTTAGCCCTTTTCTCTGCTTGTTATACAGGAAGACCAGAAAACTGATTCAAGCTGTGAACTCAGCCTGGCAAGGTAGCTAATGTGGGTCCTCACCCTCTCTGTAAGATTCCCAAGTACTTAGGATTCTTTTCCTGATGAAATATCTAAATTTTTAGGTAAATAAGAACATCAAGGGTCTTGAAGTACCAGGTTTCCTTGCTATCAGCAGTGATTGAAGCAGCATAAGCACACCTGGGACATAAAATTCTCTCCACTTTTTATCTTTTTCCTGCTTTCTGAATCAGAGGGATCAACCAGCACTGCTGGAGAATGAAACAGTCTCCTTCCAAGCAGGTGAAATAGCAGAGGACTAAACCAGAAAGCCAAAATGACTTCTCATCATTTGGGCTCTGGGTCAGCTCCTTGGAAGACACAGATTACATTTCCCCTTGAGATATCGAGCACAGAGGGAGCCAAAGGAGCTCTACCACTGCCCCATCCCACGTGTGGGAGGAGGACAAACCCACAGACGGTGGGAGGAACAGAATTAATTGCTGGGCAAAGTGCAAAGAACACACAGCAAAATGCCAGGGAAAGAGTCCAACTCTCCAGCCCCAGCTGATGTGGAAGATACCACAGGCAGGGATGACGTGCATGGACTGCAATCTCACGTTCCTGTAGCACAAGAGCAGAATTCTGCACTTAAATGCTCTCAGGAAAGTCCAAAACCCTTTAATTAACATTAAAACCTTGTGCTGGGCTTAACACCCCATTGTCAAACACATGTATGCTTCTTGGTTTGGGGCAGGATCCATCTGAGTCATCTCCATTTCTGTACTAGCAGGGCTTCCTCTCCCTGCCCCAGGCTCCAAGAAGCAGCCACAGGAAACTTTCAGAACTGAAATTCTAAAAGAGTGAAGCAAATGTTTCCTTGCTCTCATCATCATTTCAGTGCTTTCAAAAGAAAAAAATAAATTAAAAAAAGGTTTTCTTTCTCTTGATTTAACACATCTTTGGTTTCACTGCAAGCTCTGACTTACGGTCCCTGCTCTGTATTTGAGGCTACCCTGGATCTGGATATTTCCATTGTGGCCGGGTGGTATTTGCCAACGCAAAGATTTTGGATTCTGGGAAGGGATTAAAATTCAATCAGACTTTGTGGAGCTGTCTTTCTTCACAGCCATTTTGGTTAAAAACTGCATCTCCTGTTTTCCTTAACAGCACCTAGTCAATGCTTTTCATTTATAAGCAAAAACGGATTTCTTCTTGGAGAAATTTTACTGAATAGTCATCAAAATCAGCACGGGGTCTTTTGAGGCCCTTTTCCTCTGTGGAATATTTTGGTCTCATTCAAGCACAAAAAGTGCAATCCAACACTGATTTTCTTCATTCACTGGATAAAATACCTGAAATCTTGCAACAAAACTTGAGAAGTTAGGTATAATCCTGCAAGAAGTAGAGGCTGTAGCAGCCCAGCTGGAAGAGATATCCATTAAAAGCCAGGACCTCCCCAAGTGCTGGCAGTTGGGTTTGGAATTGTCATCCCTTACTGGTGTTAGAACACAACAGAATAAGGATCACTTCCAGGGAAAACAAGAGCAGCAGCACATAAACCTCCGTAAGAGCCAGGTACAGCAAACCAAACTGGTACAAACACCAGGACTCTACACAGTCAGTTCCCAGATTGCTGCAGCACATCCCAGTTCTGGCTCACAAACAGAAAAACCCGAGGACAGCACACTGGGGCTCTCCAGAGCAGTTCTGTTCCAGGCAGATCCCTGAAAACACAGCAGCACACACCAGCTCATCCAGAGCTCCCAGGCCATGTCCCAGTCCAAAGCTGTCTGTACAATCCTGGTTCTACACTTGTGGTTTCCTGAATGCTGCTCCCCAGCCAGGTGATCACCACCTCACCAGGGCCCTCCATGTCCCTCTACTCCAGCCGTGCCATGAAGTCGTGGCAGCACGGATTTGCTGGAAGAGCAATCACAGACCTTGGAGAGNTCCCTGTCACTTGCCCCCCTCCACTTTGCTCATCCTCCAGGCACAGCCACTCCAGCAGCACAGGAGCAGCTCTTCCCCCCTGCTCTGGGTCCATGCCCTGGCAAGTGCTCAGCATTGTGCTATCAGCATTATCAGAACATTTCTCACTGCCATGAGATCTCTTGGAGCTAAAGTTGCTCCCAAATCCCTTCCCCTTCCAGAAAGGATTTTCCTTCTCACCTCTGTTTCCACACTGTGACAATCTTCCTTGCCCTATAAAGCAAACCTCTGATTTTCCTAAGTTTGCCTCCACCCCTGTGCTGAGCTGTGGTCACACCTCTCCATGTCTTCCCAAAATTGCCGACAAACCAAAGGCCCAGCGGTGGTGACAGCAGCAGAAATAGCAGGAGCTAATCCTCCCTTTGCTGTCCAGGGAAGAGTAAACAGTTTCCTGATAAAATTGTGTCTCTATTTCACAATTTACCCTTCAAACATTTCACTGTCTTGCTGAGTGCTCACTACAGGAGGGCATTTGCTGTCATCTTTCAGAAAATAAAACCAGTGACTCAGGTGTCCAGGCATCCTTCACAGCACCGAAGGGCTCCTACTGTGACAGACTTCACAGCTATGACACATCACTTAGAAGGTTTTTTTTAATGCAATTTCTCATTGCAACCATACATTAAGACTGGAAGTGCTTTTAAAAAAAGTAGAATTTCCATTCTTGGGATTTTCCATTACCACTTCTGAAGTATATATTCAAATGTCCTGAAAGTTTAAAAGGAAACAGGAACTAGATTATGGATCTCGACAAAGAGATGCAAGCACACGGTCTGTATGTATTTTTAATAAAATTGAAGCCTTTCCACACCCTTTCCTTCAAGCCTTTTCAGCTGTACCTTTAAAAAAAAAAAACAGGAAACTAGTATTTGTGCAATTAAATGTTTAATTTTCCTCTGAACAGTAATTACTTAGAAAGTCACCTCTGACAGACTGCCTGGAGAATGATTATTCAGAGTTTTGGGGAGTGCCCCACCATCCTAGCTCTGTATTTTCCTTTCCAGTCGCTAACAACCATCCATCAGCCTGGACAAGCTGTCTCCTTCCTCACACAACTTTTCCCACAAAAGCCTGTAACCAAGGCAAATGACCCTGCAAGTTTTGGTCTTAACACAACAGCTTCTTGCAGGAACACAGCTGTTGGCCCATGGAGCTGTTCTGGAAAGCATTCCAAGGGAGAAGCTGAGACCTGCAGCTCTGGGGCAGAACACACTGTAGGGTCAGTCACCAGCTGAGCTCTGATCAAAAATGGGGCAGAGCCCCATAGATGTTAATTCTAAAAGGAAACTGCTGCAAGAAATCTGTGTAGGAGCACTTAGGTCCAGTCTCTTTCCAGCTCCTTGATGCTTCAAGGGCAGCTCAAGACTCCCTTAGCTACATTTAGAGTCCCTGTTTCTCCATCTTCCCCAGCCCTGCATGCGGCCTCCCCATCCCTTCTCCTGCCAACCCAAAATACAGGCATTAACCCAGGGACACATTGTCCTAGGATAAAACATGCCATAGCTTCCAGCCAGACCTAACCATTCCCACCACTCCCAGACTACAGCTCTGCTCACCAGAACTGGAAGGAGAGCTGGTCTACCAAGACAAGGAACAGTCTCCTGAATCCCCAAGGCACTTCCCGGAGCAGGAAAATTCCAACACAGACCTTTGACACCGGCAGCTTTCCAAACCCACTAGAGGATCTATCAGATCAGAACAGAGCTACTAATGTTTGCTTAGCTGACCTTACTCTCAGAGAAAAACAAAACAACTAATATGTATAATTACATTAAAATTATATTAATTTCTCAGTTACTACTTTTCCTTGGAACTTCCTAAGTTTCTTCTTTAATTCAGTTTGAAAGAAAACAAAATCTGTAGGGCTATCTAAGAAAAAGCAGAGGGATAAGGAGTATCACATCTACCTTTTTCTTCTCACTCATCTTCAGCCACACATAAAAATCAGACTCCAATACAGCTTAAGTCCAACACAGCCACTTTTTGAGCATTTCCAGTGCATGACAGAGCTCTGGTCCTGTTACATAACAAAAGCACGTCCAGGCTTTCCAACACTCCCTCACTGTCCTCCCCTGAAGAGGCCTAAGCCTGCTAACACCCACACAATTAGAGCTACTCAAGTGGATTGTTTTCACGTGAATGTTGTTTCTTTGGTGCTGTTGTAAGGAGGGAACTAAAAGCTGACCCCAAACCAAAATCTTTTCTCAGGATTAGGAAGCTACTCCTGCTGATAACCTGCAATGGCAGGAAGTGGACATTTGAATGTCTGAGGAGGAAATTTTTTTCCTTTCACTGAGCTTTTTTTAGAGTGTATAGGGACTATCCTGCTAAGGGAAGTGTCTGTTCTAGGGATAGCAAAACATGAAATACAGCTGGAAAAGTGGATGCCTTTTTTCCCTTCTGGTTGTTTCAGCTAAGCCTTGGCAATCCTGTGAGGGTGAGAGCAGCGCTGACGCTCAGCTCTTGGGACTGCACCAGGATGACATTAGTTTGCCAACAAATCTCTGGTTAATCCATTATTACACCGCTCTGGCTACAGAGATTCCCAGAGCTGCACCTAAATATCTTCTGGTTTCATGCCATATCCATGTTGTTCACAGCTGGCTTGCAGCAGATGAAGTGCCTACCCTCTTGCTAAGCAGATTTGAGCTTGATCAGCTGAGCCAGAGTGTTCTTGGCTTTCAAGGAACAGCGGCACAGAACTTGTCCCAGAGCCTGTGATCCATGGCACAGCTGTGCCCCAAGGACAACACACCAGGCCCCTCACAACCAATATTCTTCCTTATTAGAAATGTGTCACTCCTGGAAAGCTGTTCTGCTGCTGGCTCACCAGCACCTGCAAAGCCCCTTGTGCTGGCCCTGTGCTCAGGGCAGGGCAAATCCTGATCCAAGGTTATGCAATCTGACACCAGCACTGATCGAGGCTGGTGTGCAGGGCAGCAGCTGATGCCAGCAATATGGATATAACGGATAGAGAACAAATAATGGCACTATCTACTGAAATCTGCTTTAAATAATCAACTTCTTATCACAGAATCATTTAGATT
>VYZR01071941.1:2249-18456 GCA_013400675.1 Oxylabes madagascariensis | reverse complement strand
TTATGCAATTTTATGCAGGGTCAAGTTTTGAAATAACAAATTCCAAATATAATGGATACTTCTTAGCATGATTTTCAAGGTTAGATAGCTGGATCACTTAGAGCATAATACAGATTTTAAATCTTTTTTTAGGAGGATTTTGCATGTGCGTGCACCTGGTGTGCTTCTTATTTGTGGCCTGTGGGGGAAATCGGCATCCTAAAATGAGAAGAGGTTTCAAGGCATTACTGTGAGAGTATTGAGTGGTACTAATGGTTATAAGTATTTTAAGTGACCTGATGAGTAAAACTCTACTGCCTGAGCAATACCTGATCTGTCAATAAGTAAGCTTAAAAAACAAGGAACTGTAGGAGACCTTAAAGCAATTATCTCTCTGAGGAAGCTTCAGGCTTGTTTTGCTGATGTGGAAAATCAGAACTCAAAAAAATCCTTGAAGAACACAGGAAAAAAACCTTCCTGTTTTTTTGATGATTTTTTTTAGAAAAATAACCACAATGTATCAGTGAAAGAGGAAGATAAGAAAGATATGAAAGGGTTTTTGGTTTTTTTTTAAAGTGGGAGTCCAGTGTGAGTGGGCAGTGAATGGGCATCCACTGCCAAGTCTTGTTGAAGGAGAATGCCAGAGCCCACTGGGTTTCCCTGAGCTGAGTTTGTGATTACTCCTCAGGTATCAAACAGATCATAATTAATTCAGATATCTGCAGTTCACCCTGTTTGTTTGAACTGAAGTGAATGAGGGAGCTCTCGTATGTCAGCAGGATTAAGGAGGCAGGGTGATGGACAGGGCTTTGCTCAGCCAGCTCAGCAGCGTGTGTCCTCAGTCTGCCTGGTTTGCCACACCCTTCCCTTTAGGGATTGAGGATCTATGGTGACTTTGCCTTCAGTCTGATCCTCAAGCTTTGGATTTGCATCTACTTGGTCCCAGTTTTGTGTAGATAACTTCTGAAATTGGTTTGTGCAGTCTCTTTTAGATTAATAAATTGCACAATCAAATAGTGGTAAATACAGTTGCAAGAGATCTCGGGAAAGATGCAGACAAAGAAGTGGTTAGGATGATTTCTCAGGAAAAAAACACTTAAGTCATTTATTTCCACATCAGATGTTTTAAGAATTCCCAGAAGCACTTTTTGTAGAACAAAAGCCTGAATAACCTTAATGCTTGCCAACCTCATGTCATTCCTGTAAAATTCATGTCTTGCTTCTCTCTCTGCACTCTTCAGATGAATCAGCATGACCTCATAATATTCCTACAAAGCTCAGAGCTCAGTTGTAAGCGGTGTTGCTCTGTATTGTTTAGTTGGCTTTCCAAAGCCAGCTGCCTTTACCAGGATGAATCATGTCCATTTGCTGACCTCTCAAGCTTTTCCAGCACAATTTGTATAACAACTGTCTTGGCCACCTAACATCTTTCCTGGGAGGTGAAAAAGTGGTCTTTTTTCCTATCCCAGCCATGTGTGGATGTGAGTGTATGTATATGTGCAAGGGGGAGTACAAGCAGCAAATCCTTCCCCTGCTTGTCTAAACTACTTTGCTCTTGACCCATTGCATACTGTGAATCTACTGTATAATTTGCCAAAAACACCCCAAAATTATAGGCATGAAAGAATTAGATAGGCTTTTAAGCACTGTATGTAATCCCTGTAGTAGATACGAGTTTGACTGGGAAAGGTTTTTATTCGCTTTGCAGAGTTCTCCAGTACCACCCACTACCTGTCCTGGCCACAAATTCCTGGTGTCCTCCTGCTCTGCCCTGCAGTACCTGGCACAGACCATCGTGCCCAGGAGGCACCAATACAGTGGGCTGCGGCACAGATCTCAAGTATTTTCAGAAATTTTGAAATTATTTTCCTAGCCAGAGTGAGCCTGAGGAGACCCAGAACCTTGCTCAAGGGCTCTTCAGGCATTGCCAGTCTCCTTGAGAAGACCAGTGGTGCCAAATGTGGACCTACAGCTCTGAGCAGCACCCAGCCAGAAGCCTGGGGATCACCTAGATTGACCATAAATGAGAAACGTGCAGGACTCTTGAGTGGCAGTCACAAACTTCTCGGTATGTAAAACCCTAACCTGTGTGTTCCTACACTTAAGTAGAAAGTACTTTCCGAGAGGCAGTTTGCAGCCAGTTTCCCTGGAAACTCCAGCTAGCCTGGCTCTGGGACAGTCCCAATTGCTGCGTGCCTGGCACAGAAAAATGGTTCTTTGGCTGAGACATACAGTTACACATCATGCATTCTGGTTTGTCACACAGCAACTAAACCGAGCTTGTGAGACACCTTAAACCTTTGTTCGCCTTCCGTCTTTGCATCTGCTACAAGTACAAAGCACAGTGCACTTTGCCTGGTGTCACTGAACGTCCTTGTTTTCTCTTTTTCCATCTCATGCTTATTCTTTACTAAGTCATTCCAGCAATATTTTTAATTACTTCTAAAGAGATTCAAAAGTAGCCATTTTAGTTTTTCTCAGTTCATTGTTGTAGCTTGTTCTATGGGAGCTTTAGTAGATTACATCGAGATTAGACAAGGTTCTTCAAAGTGGTGGCACTTTGAAATGTATATGTGGGATTTGTCTGATTTTTTTTTTCCCTCGTCTTTCTTTTTCCTCAAGTTTTTTGGACTAACTGTCAAAAGGGTAAAAAATATCACCTGCTTGAGATTTGCAGCACATATAATAAGTCTCCTGCAGGTGTGAATAAGCACAGCTTTCTGTGGCAGGGCATGCCCCCTGCTAGCCCAACGCCAGCCACGTCAGTGGCTCCTGGGCTGTGTAATTACTTTCGGGTGCGATTTCGATCCAAACTGTTTTGAAAATAAGCACCAGCTTCAACTGCTTCTGCTTTCCAGCTGCTCAGGAGAAGGTTGTGTGGGACAGACAGCAATGAGAAATGTTATGAGCAAACCCTTAGAGCAGAGCATGCTGGGCAGTGGCACAGGAGTGCGCTGCGCTGGCTAACATGCTTGCTCGTGCACAAACCCAGAACTCTTTTAAGAATTACTTTGTGTATATTTTCAGCTTTAAATTTGGAGAGCTTCCGTCTTATTTCTATATAAACTGGTTTGACTGTGTGCCTGGGCATGTGCGCGTCTGCGGCTGGGAGTAATTTACACAACATGCACATTCTTAGGGAGAGGTGGATTCTATTTTGAATTAAATAAAACAAAAGAATGAACAAAAGTAAACTTTAAAAATACCTCTGTGCCTTTTTTTTCTTTATAAATGTTGCAAGTCTTGAGTATAAAAGTACTAGTGTTTACAAACAGCTGTAAGGAGTACAGAAGCCCAGGAAAGATACTTTATAGCTCCGGTTTGTTTGCTTGGATAGTCTGAAATGAACAGGGAACAAGAGACGGCTTTTAACAGAGGAAATGTGTGTGGGAGGATTATGTATATAGGAAAATGACAGCAATTACAATGAAAGAAAAAAAGTCCTCAATGGCTATTTAGGTTATCATTTTGAAGTAAAACAACAACAAAAAAAAAAAAAAAAAAAAAAAAAAAAAAAAAAAAAAAAAAAACAAAAAAAAACACCACCACAAACCACCTTTGACTTTAGAGAGAAAAATGCAGTGTGTGGAAGCAGATGCAGGAGGTTTTTTCTCTATAGCATGATGGTGGGAATTAGGACCAGAGTATGTTAATCCATTGGTTGAGAACACAGGAATTTGAAAAATGAACAGAACAGTGCACAAAAATGACCTAGAATAATGGGTTGGTGCTGCTTAAAATTCATTTAATTTCTCGGACATTAGCCTAGATTCAGCTTGGTTATGTAAGTGAAGGCATTTTATTCAGCCTTTACATCTAATGGAATATGGGTTTGAAATGAGTTTTCACTTACTGAAAACTCCCTGCAGAATGCCCAGAGCCTCTTCACTCTGGTTTCTTTGCTGATGAGGTTGTCTTTTCCTTGACAAGTACCCTGACACTTAGCCTGATTATCGAAGTAGTTCAGGACTGACTGTGCAAGGCACTGATGAGGAACAGGGGCTTGCTTCTGCAACAGGCCAGTGATCTGCCTGTTTGCCTCTGGAAAAGCAGCTCACAATTTTGAGTAAAGTCTGGTTTTAGCCGTGCATGTGATTGTACAGATGTCCTAAGCGCAGCAGGCACAGTTTAAGGATGCCTGTAAGTAGCAGAGAAGGTGCAGAGATGAAGTACTTGAGTTACACTTGCAGCCGCCTTGCGGAACTCCTCTCTGCCGGTAGCACCGCTCAGAGAGTCAGGTTGAATAAACCGAACAAATCTCTCAAAATTACATACTCTCAGGACTTGCTCTACACGCAGCATGGTTTGACAGACCAACCTCCCACACAGCCACTGTAGCGGTAGCCTAGGGAGGGCAGAGTAGGATCAGAAGAAGCAAGGGGAAAGAGAGGAGCCAGGCTGCAGCGGTAGCAAAGCTGAAACAGAACTCACTCCGGTGCGGTGATACGCGGTCCCTTCCTCGGCGCACGGGAGTCCCTCTGAGTGCTGACCCCGAAAAGGCTGTGGCGCCCGAGCACGGGCTCTTAATATGCAAACCGCTCCCTCCCCATGGGCCGCCTGCATGACTCTCCTCCTCCCCCGTCTCACACATACACACGGTATCTGCATCATGCCTGATAACAAGCAAGTTTGCTGACTTGGGGCTAGCAGAGCATACTGAGTGCTGGAATTTCTTGGCTTGCGTTCAAAGCAAATTTAAAGTGATAAAGTGCTGTTTGAATCTATATAATAATAATAATAAAGACAGGTGCTGAGGAATTGAGTCAGATGATAGGTGTTTTTCCTAAATGTACAAACTGAGAAACAAGCCAGGTAATGTCTTGCATAGATTATTTCTGACTAATGTGAAGCCCACACTATTTGTTCTAGTTATAGAGCAATGTCTCCAATAGCTGCAAATGGAGAGTCAGATATAAAACCAACAGAAACACCTGCAAACCCTCCACCACCAGTACCAAGAAAACTCCAACTCCAAAGCCTTTTACATAAAGAACCAAGTGTGATTTAAGTTGGTGGTTTTGTGATTTTGGTTGGTTTTTGTGGGTGGGTTTTTTTGCTATCAGTGAAGAAGGATTCATGCAAACTGTGTCCGTGAGTAATGCACATTAGTAATTACGGCCGTCATGTTGCAGCTTCTCATCTATAGTGGAGGTTGTGCTTTTCTGTTTATTTTTTCTTACTCCTTTTCATTGTACTTTGGCCTTAGCAAAGTCCATTTGATGTTGCCCTGCTTTGCTCTCCTCTGAGCATGGGACCAGAATGCAGCAGAATTGGAGCAAAGTTTTCTGATGCTGTAGTCCAATGAGTACCACACGAATCTGCTCTGAGGCTTTCTTCACTTTGTTTCAATAAACAATTGTGTGTGTGTTCCCTGCAGGTGCAGGGAGTGGTGCTAAACAAAGCACTTTCTCCTGGCATGAGGAGGTGATAGATCACACTCTTAATCATTTGCTGCAGGTCAACTCATTTTCATGTAACACATGTTTTTCCCTGATGTCAACAGCTGAGTTTTCACAAACTGACAGCCTTTACAGCTAAGAAAAAATTTACAAAAAGAACTCCAAAATGTCTTCTAATTGGGGCTGATGTAGATTGAGTGATAAGTGAGATTGCTGAGGCTTACCTTGATGGTGGCACTTCCATGCTTTTAGATTTGCCTCAGCTGCAGATTTATGCTTTAATACTCCTTTTCTCCAGAATGTCACCTTGGAGGTGGTGGTTTTGAGCCCATCTCAAAAAGTAAAGTTTAAAGTGTTCTAATACCTTATTTCATCAGTTTTTAATTGTTGACTTTTGATAAAGTAGCCTGTACGGGGTAAAACAGTTCCTTCAGTTACAGAGAAGCAGTTTGAGAGGTTTTTCTCATTTCATTAGCAGAAAACTGAAGGAATATTTATGGTTCTAAAGCAAATGGAATTTGAAACAGAATTATTTTATAAACACTTGCAAATTTTGAGCAACTAGGCCTATTGCTTTTTTTAATTTGGAGCAGAGAGTGGAACACAGCAGCATATTGTGGGTAGGTATTATTAAGCAGAAGGTATTATTCTCCAGGAACTGTTTCAGCATACAGCAGTTTACTCCTACCCTGGCAAGGTTACCAGTAAAAATACATGGCAATGTAGTAATAAGCACACTGGTAATCTAACCTTTACTTTCTCTGTGTGCCAATTAATGAGTTAAAACTGCACCTTCACTCCAAGAATTCCGTTCATTGAGTTGGTATGAAACACAAGTACTCCTTTGTGCTACAATTATACCTTCAGTGACCGTCAAGGTACCGAAACCCCCCTTTTTCCCTTTGCTGTAGGAAATATTTAATGTAGATCAGGGAGAAAAGATTTCCAACCTGTGACAGGAGTGTGCTGGGACCAAATTTTTCACTTCCTGTTTTGAATAGGTAACTCAGTCCCTGAAGTTGCACTCAGGCCAAGCATCACGGGCAGGCATTATTCCCTCCCCTCATTGCTGCTCTGAGCACCTCAGGGGTCTGGTGGGAGCATGGCTGTGCAAACAGTGGGATTTACAGGGCTTCTGCTTAGGAACACCTATTACTCAACCTGAGTACAGCTCTTTACATGATCAGGAAGTAGGTTCTCCTAAGGAAAAAGTAATTCTTCCTTTCTGCCAGATTTGTCTCAATGCATGTGAATTATCAAAGAAATTCCTCTGCTTTCTAAAATGGGAAGTGATTTGTGCATACAATTTCAAAATAATGAAGTTAGTAATGCACTGACCTGATCTAACCTTAGTTTCATTTGCTGATGATTTCTTACAGATTAAGCTCTCCTTTTCTGTTGCCCTTTTGGCCTGCAGCTGCTGATGATGGCATGAAAAATGGGCTGAACTGCTCAATGTAGCAGCCAGACAGCCAGACTGGGACTGTGTATCCATCTGTTACATGAGGCTCTTTGCCTAAAGCATCTTTCACCTCCATCCAGCTTCTGGAAACTTCAGGGATGGGAGAGCAAACCAGTCAAGGTCATGATGTATTAAATGAAGCATGTATAAAACCTGGGTGCAGACAGAGACATCCAGTCGTGTCCAACACCTTTCCTGGGAATGGCAGCAGGGACACTTTAATGGCAGGAGCTGCAGTCAAGTGTCTCAGGACTCAGCAGTTGACCTCTTGCCCATTTGTCTTTTGGTCATGGAGCAACATCCAGGTTTCTTGTGGTCAGCTGAGCCCCATGGACAACTCTGCAGGCATATACCTGGCAATTGTGTGGAGTGATGAAGTCAGTGAAAGGATGTTTTCTGTGTGTTTTATTCAGGGAAGTGAGGACGTTAAGTCAATGACACATCTCCCTTCTTGGTCAGCATGGGAGCTCTCCTCATGGTTTGAAAGCCCTAGATAAATGCAGAGGAACTCACATGGATTAAATTTAAATCCAAGATTTAGTTCAGCAGATGTCCCTTTCAGGGCATTCAGAGGCTATTAGGGGATCAGTGCACTCCAAGCAGATCTCCTGCCCCGTGACTCCTAAGTGTCGAGGGATCACTCTGCCTATTGACTTGTGGCCAGACCTTCCCCACCTTTTCTGTCCCAGCTGCTGCTCCACCTTGTGCCTGGGAACTGATGGTTAAGCGGAAGTTTTGAAACAAAACAAAGCATCTCATGAAGCTGCCTGTATTCTGTTGCAGGTCTCTGTGGTGAGGTAGCTTGCTTACTGCATGTGCCAGGAAAAACAGCCACGATTGGTGACATCTTGCTTTGGGAACAGTAAGAGACCAGCTCCCCAGAGCTGAAATGGGAGTAAGCACATCGCCACGGTGCAGCTTTTTTCCCTGCTGGGAAGGAAA
This sequence comes from Oxylabes madagascariensis, assembly GCA_013400675.1. Lineage (NCBI taxonomy): Eukaryota > Metazoa > Chordata > Aves > Passeriformes > Timaliidae > Oxylabes > Oxylabes madagascariensis. The sequence continues at coordinate 10,674 of VYZR01071941.1, read as the reverse complement.
TGCCAACCATTTTTTATGGTGAGTCGACTTTTGCACTTCACAAAACGTGGCCATCTTATCAAGACTAGTAACTTGCAGTTAGTGCACCTACTTGTGTGTTCAAGAGAATAAATCCACTCAAGTCAGATGTTCAACTGTAAACTTAGATATAGTCATCATGTTCACTTCCTTAGTAATTTCCTCACCTACCTCTGCCTTGTTTGTTTGTTTGTTTTTTGATTAACAGCAGTACTACGCTGCTATTAGAGACTTGAGCAAACTAACATTTAGTATAAGATACAGGAAGTGAATAATTACAAGTTTCATCATTTTTAAGCCACTTAAGGAGGGATATTAGGCCTGCAAAATCCTAGACCTGCAAACGCAGCAAAGGCACTTGGTCTTTGATGTTTATATGTAATACAGCTCAGCAATTTGCCTTCTCTTTTAGCAAGCAGTAAATTCAGCCAGAAAAGTACATCTTTGGAAAGACCTAATGTTGGACTTCTGCAGCTAAAGTTTATAAACACTTTTGACCAAAGAAGTACTGTGGGGAATATTGAAAATACCAGGTATTTCTATTTTGAAAAGTTGACACGTTTAAAGTTTCTTGGGAATTAATGTTTCTGTTGCCTTTTTTCCCTAATTTGAAATATTAAATAAAAAAAGGTTAATGTATTTGAAAACACCATCTCTGTCAATATAAGCATGTTTCAACACATGCAGCTTGCTCTGCCTATGCGTATTCCATTATGTTTTTATGATATTTTGTTAAAAATATACAGAAGAGTCCTAAATGCATTTAAAAGAAATAATCCATTCTTAATCAAATATCCTTCCAGTGTTACTGTAGCTCTAGTAAAAGGCCACGCTTTATGATCAATGAGATCATTACACAAGCAATAATGAGATTTGCTTTTGAAGCAGAGCAGCTTAGAGAAGCAATCAACTACAGACAAGCCTGCAATTTTGGGGTTTTAAGTTTAGCTGATAACTTTTTTTTCCCTCTGTTCCTGGCAGCAGGGAGCTTTTGTGTGTACAGTGAAAAGCAACAGCTGAAAGATTCATCTTCAAGTTACTACATGGACAGCCATAAGGAGCAGTCAGTTAGACACAGTTCTTCATGCTCAGAAGTGGTCTTCTCAGCTTTATTTGTAAGTAGGAAGGTTGACAGCTTCAGGTGGTTTTATATGAAAGACCCTGATCCAAAGTCCAGTGAAGCTGGCATAAGGACTTGTGGGCTCTCATCTCAGGCACCGGTTTTGCCATTGAGAATTGGGGCAGGATCATAACGGCTCATTTAGTTGGAGCATTTGGAATTACCTTTTCTAGTGCATTTGCCTCAGCATTTCATGTAAGTAATGCTCAGACCTGATCTAGCTGGCAGACTATTTGCTTATCTTAGCACTTCTATTTATGAGAAACTGGCCAAGGTTTAAAAACCCAGTTACCCTATAGAATGCATTTATCCTAGTAGCTGCCTTAGCAGAGGAGCAATGACACTCTTCCCAGCTCATAGGGAGTTATATGCATACATGACGATTAAGTAAAAATTCTTGATGAATAGCCAGAGGACTAATCTATTCAGAAGATGCATTTCAGCACAGAGACACTGAATGGAGGTCCTTGTTATGTCAGCTGATGGCTGACCCCTACCCGTTTGAGGTCTCTATACTGAAGCTTTGTTTCCCATTACATCCTGCAGAAACTTGTCATGGAAATGAAAAACCACATGGCCGAGTCAGAGCCGATCAGCTGCTTTTTCTAATTTCAATTAATGTTTTGTTACCTCTGTTTAAAAGGGAAGGAAAAGTTAAGAAATAAATAACTGTACAAGTTGCAGAAGATAAGAGAGCTCTGTTCCTCATTTTGTTCACGTGGTCAGAGTATTGATGAAAGCCGGAGATGCTGTCTGCTTACATTGGATAGATAAATCATGAGTTTTCACCTCCTTGTGGCCCCTTGCAATTGTATCACGTTGCATGAACAACTACGTAAAGGAATCAGATGTGCTTTATGAGCAGGAGAATAATCTGTGATTCACAGAAGTAGGTCAATGCAATTAGTGAAATGTTAAGACTCATAATGTAATGTAATATGTGCTGTCTGCCTGATTCCATCCACATCAGTTTCAGCAGGGGTAATATTAGACAAATGTGTTACTTAACAAGCAAATAAAAGCTTTTAAAGGGCAGCCTTCTCAAAAGTATAAAGCCCTTTCATCTCATGTGCAAGTACCAGATGGTCCCACTTGGAAGCCGCCAGGAAGACCTGAGCAGGCACGGGACCTGTTTACAGATATGCACTTGGAGAGATGAAAGAGGAGAAATCATTCACTTCAACATTTTGAAATATGAGACTTCTTAAAAAAACCCAGTCTCCTCACGCCATCCTTTGATTCCACAAAACGAATCATGAGCTATCACGATTGCTTTCAAGGAAACTAAAGTGGATTAAGAACATGGTTTAAAAACTTGGTTGGGTTTGGGGGTTTTTTTTGTTGGTTTTGTTTGTATTTGTTTTTCTTTTAGTTCTTTTGGGGGGAATCTTTGGGGGGTTTTGTTGGTTTGTTGTAGTTTTTTTTTTCTTTTCTGAATTATTGCTGTAGGAGGAAGTCTTCTGTTCCCAGATGTTGGGGGTAAGATTCGTTTCTTTTTTACTTATAGAATTTTTCCCCATAAGTGGCTAGGAGACTAACTGTTGGGTACTTACAGATGCTTGACCAAAACAAAGAAGTGGCCAAAGGAGAGCGTAGCCCCTGGCTGCACCCTTTTTTTTGGTCTCTGAGAGTTTTCCTCTCTGAGGGAAAAAGTTATCATGAGGTTTGGGGGCAAGTAAAGGACAGGGCTGGAGGCAGCTTCACTCTCTTGCTCTCAGAGAGCATCGTAGAAAGGATGGCCAGGCTGTTGCTTGCTGCGGGAGGAGTTTTTCACTGCCATCACCGGGTCCGGTCCTGAGGAAATCTACCACCATCTGCTCGTGTGCCCAGGAACTCTGAGCTCGCCTTCTCCTGCCGTGCTGGAGCTGGGCTGGCCCTGTCCCACCGCTGCTTTCTCCGGCACTGCTTTGAGGCTTTGTGCTGCGCTGCAGCCCTGCACCCCCTGCCCTGCTGGGACATCCCTGCCGTTCCATCTACCACTGACGGAGCTTCTGATACATCTCATCCACCAGCCTGGGATCTTCCACCATTCCAGCTTGGTGCTCTCGGAGTCCTGCACCGAAATCAGATTGCCCCAGACTTTGTGAAGCAAAGCCCCTTGAGGTTCCTGGTTTTGTTTATTATTAATGCTGTAGTTGTTGTTTGTTTGCCTTGTTGTACATACTAGTAAAGAGCTGTTATTCCTATCCCCATACCTCTGCCTGAAAGCCCCTTTAATTTTCTAAATTATAATAATAATTTGGAGAGAAGGGATTTGAATTCTCCATTCCGAGGGAGGTCCTGCCCTCCCCAGCAGACACCTGTCTTTCAAACCAAGACACCATAAGTATGTGAGGCTGATCTGTCAAAGTGAGTGGGATGACAGGATCAATGTCTAAGCCTTAATGTTGTCGCCCCATGGGTCTAGCAGTGGCTTTCCAGCACCAACTGCTCTAATCACAATGGAAACCAGTACTGGTAAATCCAACATAAATTCACTAGGGCAATGCTTGTATTTTTATCCAGATGACAGAATTTAGCCAGTTCCACAGCCAGCCCACCTCTGAAACTCACTGTGTCCCCAGTGTATTGGTATGGTGAAGGAGGTTAGAGGAAGTGCAATATATATTAAAAAAACCTATTGAAAATACTAGGTGACAAATTAACTTGTCTAGCTAAAACACTGGGTTCTTTTGATTAAGGAGAAACTTACAGGAAGAATTAATGCCAGCGGACTGAGGTAGTTCTTGGAACTTATTGCAGAGACAAGAAGAAGGGGCAAATCTTTGTGCACCAGAAACAAATTTGAACTCAAAACCAGGGAAGCTGGGGTGTGAAAGTCATTACAAGATCAACAAGATTACAAGAATAGAAAATTGCCTTGAATTTACGAGCAAGAAAATGATTTATTTGCTCTTTTGTACTTAAGGAGAAGGAGACTCTGCATGCTCTGTTTCTCAAAATAAAAATAATCTCACATTTGGATTGCTAGCTGTTCTTCCTCCTCCCTGAATTAAGCAATAGTCTGAGGTGCTTAAGCAGAAGTTACTCAGGTGCTCTTTGTCAGAATTTATACTGGCTATGGAAAAAGTAAAGTAGGTAGACAAGAGTGGTTTAGTCTCCTCTGTTCTTTGCTCCTTGCATCTCTGTGGTGGTTTCTGAAGCTCTTACACAAGGTGCAGCTCCACCCTTGTGCTGCCAGATGATGTGACTGTGCTGTGCATGAGCCACACGCAGCATGAGGTGACACTTCTGTCTAGCTGGGGCTCTCAGGGACTTCAGCTGACGTGTGCTGCCCTGCCCCATGGTGCAATCCTTGAACTGACAGCGCAATCCTTGGCCTCAGCCTTTCTTTCACATCCTTTTCTGGGAGGATGCTGTGTTCAGACCTGCAGGCATGTCTTTAAGGGTGCTTGCTTCCAGTGGCTTGAAGCTCAGGGAGCAATCTCCAGGTAACTGTGTGTGGTAGGCAGCTGCATTCCTAGTTTGCCCATAGAAAGCAAAGAAGCATAGAGCTAGAGGCAGAGACCTGGAGGCCATTTCTAAAGCTATTTATAAATATTTAACTTTTTTATTTCTGTCTTGTGCTTCTCTACAGTAGATGCAGGCCCAGAGAACAAAGCAATGTTTTTTGTTTGGTGGTTTAAAGTGCAGCGGAATAGAAAGGGACCTAGCATTTGTTTGATGTTAGACAGATGTAAACAATGAAATTAATTAAAAATTAACTACAACTAGGCACAATTAGAATGAGAATCAGTTGGGAAAAGTTCTTCAGGGATAGCAACAGGGATTGCCTTTGGCTTCAGACTCTCCTCTTGCAGCACCAGAGAACTGAGGGTTTTTTGCCCTTTTCCTTTTCCTCAGGTGCCAGAGAACCAAAAATAGCCATGGCAGCATGTTCTGGAAAGGTGATCTGGACCAAAATGCAGTTCCCAGCAGCAATTGTGTTCCATTTTCCAACTCAGACATGTGGTCAATATGAAAGAGCAGAGTAAAACAGCACTGTCTCTTCACTTTGCTTCTGTAGAGACAAAATGAAAAAAAAAATACTGTCTTTTCTAGTAATGTGCTCATTTTAGCTTTGGGGAGGTATTTGGAGATGTCATTAAGTGCCTGATACATTGTGTAGACAAGATGTGTCCATCAGCAGCAAGCAACCAGAGGTATTTACTCATAATGGTACAGTTTCCAAAGTGGCAGTGATGGCACTGAACAAAGTGTCACAGCTGGAGGAAGTCTCTTCAGGGTAAAATGCGCTAATATAAAACCAGTTGAATTTCTGTTTTCTACCAGTGCAAAATTATTCCTCAACTTCTGTGATTTGAGATTTAATTCATATGAAGACCAGAGCTTACTCTGTTGGAATTCCTGGATTTGCCTTCTTTTCTTCTCAGCATAAGAGAAAATAATGTGAAATGCCCCAAGCTTGCCAGAGATCGGACTTTCAAGGTCAATATCAATAATTTTATTGCCTCATCAAGGAAAGCCCAAAATGACCAAGATTCCTGTCTGGTGAGTCATTTCTAGGAGGTTTCTGATTTTGAGTTCTTGGTACTGTGCCAATCATGATATTGTGAAAATGTTTATTTCTATCCGCCCTTCTCTTTCCAATGTTCTTTTTAGGAGATACAGCTGGCAAAACAGTCTCTGAGAGATATTAGGACTTTCTGACAGCCACTGGTTCTTCAGTTATTTGTTCTTGTCCTTTTCTGCAGACTTTCAGGAGTTAAAATTAGTAGACAGCCTCCAACTTTTGACAGATGCTGCCATGTAACTGACTTCATCCATCCAGCAAACGCTGACTGTGACACCGTAAAAGTTCGACAAATATTTGTCATTAAAATTATAGAACTTGTTGTTGTTTTCAAAATACAGACAGTCTTGGTGAAAAACTACAGTGGTATTTGCAGGGCAGTTCCCTCTTCCTGTTTGCTGTAAGTAGCACTGAATGACTTAGAGGGTGAGAGAAGTACAATTGCACTTCAACAGAAAAGTTTCTGGGTTTGGTTACAAGTGCTTTGCTAGCAGAAGGAAAAACAAAACAAAAATTGGAAGTGCACTAAGTAAAAAGACCCAGCTCTGTCCTATGGTAGGCTTTGATATTTTTGTTGTTGTCTAATACAGGAGGGGAAAAATCTTTGGATGTTGAAGAAAACATCCAAAACTTGTTTGGAACATATTTTGGACCATTCTGTCTATCCTCATAAAATTGTAAGACATAAGTTGCTTGAACTACAAGTTTTTTGGTGTTTATCCAAAATATTTGCTGTAATCTTAAGACTTTTGCAACATTATCAGCAAGTGGTCTTTTTAGCATAGATTATTTTTTTCCGAGAGTTTTAAGTACCTATGTAAGTTGTCTTTTTCTCCATGATGTTTTTTTCTTTTACTGTTTATATAACTAAGATTATTTCTTACCTGCAAATTGTTGTGATGTTGTGACCTATGTCGTGATATTTTACTGCTGGCACATTGTTTGACATGCTATTTTATGCCAAGCATCAAAATTGTGAGTGCACAGCAGCCCATAAGCAATAGAGAATTCCCCCCAGTCTCTGTGTGTTAGATAATTACTGCACTTCTGCAGGGGTGCAATGAGAAACTGAGAAGAGAGAAACTGAGAGAAGAAAGTGAGAAAATATAACGTATCCATAGGTGTTCTGTTGTGGAGCTTTTCTGGGAGTCATGGCGAAATGATTCACTTGTCCAGACAGTGCTCCCTTTTGTTTCCACTGATTCAAAGAGTGCAGGAAGAGAGGAGCTGGCTGGGTTGTTGGGGTGGGGTTGAATGTCAGATGTAGGTCTGCATCAGCCTGATTTTGTAGCTAAAGATAAAGCAGAAGTGTTTGTCCAACCCCAAACGTTACACTGACAGTCTGACAGGTTGTCTGCAGGCAGCTTTCTCGCCTTTTCACCAATCTCATGACCTGTCTGAATGAGTGATCAGGGAGTTTTTGCTCATCCTGGTAGTTTCCTGAATTTATTAGAAGTTATCCAATCCAACCTTGTCTCACACCCCTTTCACTCTCCTTGCTGATCTACACATAGCAAGGGCTGCTTCTTTCCCCTCACGCAGCAATGGCAGTAGCTCAGACAGATCCCGCCTGGAAGGGGGTGGTTGGGGTTGCAGAGTCACAGTCTGCAGTTGTGGCTAAATGAAAGCTGAGGCATTTGAGAGACGACGCTGACCTGTGTGCAGGCAGGGTTGTGGGCTTGATGTATGCCTGAGAGAGAGACCCAGAGCTCAGGTACTGCTGTCTCTTTTCAGATGACATTTTCTCCTTATCCTGTTCTCCACATGGCTGTGTTTCCCAACAGGAGAGCATACTGTAACACTTCCTTCTCTGCCTTGTGTGAAAAGCATAGACTCTCCTCAAGTGGTGAACATTCTCTCTGTATCATTGCAAAATACGTGCAGAAAATATTACAGAATGTGTTCATTACACTGTGTGTATATCCTCCTCCATACTAAAATACTCTCTGTGGAGTATTTTCTGGATTGAAAATTTCTGCTTTTGCTAAGATTTTGCTAAACTTACTAAGTCCCTTTCACTTTTTAAACTATGCTTGTGTACAGGCTTCCAGTAATACGCTGCTGGTTCTCCCCTAAAGAAATAGCAAAATAACTGGAGAGTTCTGACTTTTTTTACCACAGAATTAAAGAAATTAAAGTAGCTTTATGTTCTTGATATATCATACTTGGTAAATTTTTGAAAGGTGATGAGTTAGTAGCTGAAGTAGAGGAAGTAGCTGAAATTAAAGATATACATTAATTTCAGAAAGTTGCTATAAAAGCAAGAGGAACTCTGTTGCCTACACCTTGTACTGCTGATCTCTTGTTGAGAGACAGCATGGTTCTGATGACAAAGGAGATGAGAAGAGTCCACAGATTATGAAATCAAGCTGGTGAGGTAAGGTTCCCTCTTTTCTGAGTTGTCTGTGGAGGTTTCTATCCCCAATAGAAGCTGAAAAGTGACATTTCCCTTTCCAACCTGAGATGGATCCAGTTACTTTCTGATAAAAAGCCCTCCAAGGACCCTACTTGAGACAGCACAGTGCTCTAGAGTAAAGTACAGTAAGAGTTTACCTGGAATTAGCTGCATGTGCTTATTAGTGTTTGAAAGCAAGGTAAAATTTTGTCACCTTCAGAAATTCATTTGTTGGTTTAGTTACTCAGTGGCTCAGGAATGCATTTATTTACATTCTTAAGGGGGAAAATAAAGGTAATAAATTTTAGTACACATTCTCAAAGTGTAGCACAGTTTATGCTTTTTCACAAGATTGATTTTGCATAGCTCCTTCTACTCC
>VYZR01071934.1:30578-48260 GCA_013400675.1 Oxylabes madagascariensis | reverse complement strand
CAAAAAACCCCCAAACAACCAAAGATGAAAGTTCTTAAAAAAACCCCACAGCTTATTCGGTCAACAGGTGGAGTACTTCAATCCTTGCATAAATTACTGGTAGTGGTACCACGATTTCCTAAACTAGCCTTTAACCCAACGTCTAGAACATTTACCTGGAATATGCCAGGTACTAATTATCTCTTTTCATCTGCCCAAATCAGTTTCTTTATTGCCAATACCTGTTCTCAGGCTAAGTCTACCTGCATAAACAAACAAGGCTCAGGGCACCACTCCATACTACTCACGGAGAGTATGCCCCGTGGCAAAATTTGGGCTACTAGCTGAAAACTCCTGCTGCTGCAAAAAGCACATAGGAGCAGTTTAGGAGCCTACAGGCATCCCAAGTAATCCACTTAATTAAGAGAGAAACCAGTCATTGCCATCTGAGAAAAAGGTTTGGGTTTCTCCTGTCCCATAAGGAGCAGGATGGCATCTTTTACTCAGCAGCATGGACACAGACTGTATTATTTAGGGTTCATACATGTGAGCTGATGTGTACAGAGCGGATAGAGAGAGCCAACAAGCAGCCTGGGCAGCTGGGACTTCTCCCAGCAGCAGCTCTGGTCCTGCTGGCTAAGGCAGAGCAGGGGTTCAGCTCCCATCCACCACAGGCAGCACCCCTACCACTAAGTTCTTTGCTCCTCCTGCTGGGGCAATTTTCGCTCCCTGTCAAAAAAACCCCAAACAAACAAACAAACAAACCAAAACAAAAACAACAAACCCATTCAACACCTGAAAAACTTTCTAATGAAGGGCTTATTGAAATGAATAACCTACATTAAAAATTTTGATCACCATCAGTATTTTTGCCCCTCCCCCCCACAAATCCATTAAAAAAAATTCCAAGTATCTTTACTCAGAGGGATGGTATTGTTGGATTAAGATCCCAAATCACTTATTACACCTTGAAGTACAAGTACTTTTAATGCAGTTGCACTAGTATAATGAAAATAATAAATCCTATTACTGTGACTCTGTGCTTTGGAGAAGAGATTCAGAGTAGAATGCCATTTTTATTACTGAGGATAACTGATTTAAGTCTCAGTAAAGGCAAAAGTAGAAAAAAATTTTAAATTGAGATACAATCACCTGCCCTTTTCATAAGTATCTTCAGTAAAATACTAATAATGAAAGATTTAAAATACACATATGCAGTTAGCTAAGACATGTCCAAATACCTCGTGTTCAAAATAATTATGTACTAAATTCATACTGTAAAAATCCTACTATCACTTCACAGCAAATGCCATACAATACAGCAGTATTGTTAGAAAGGCCTAACTTAAAGACTGAGAAGGTGTAGAACTATACAAGTCTTTCGTATACAAGTCTGCTTCTGATTTTAAATACATTAGTATAAATAGGAGTTAATTGAAAAAGTTTCTTAATTGTAAACATTAAAGTCAATCATGGCAGAATTTGACCATATGTCTTAAACATATTTAAATGAAACCAAATAACATGAAATATCATCACAATAGTTGAAGTTTAAGAAACTCACAGTATTTACAGCATTTTAGCCTACAAACATGAGTATGAGAAAGGCATCACTGATATGGTACTGCATGAAATACTACTGAACACCTAGTCTTGAGCCCTGCCAGTTGTGAATTACCACTTCAGCTTTCAGTATTTTAAAAGTTTATTCCTCATGAAAGCAGAACTTACTAATAACCAAATAAAATATTATGTTCCACAGTACTGATGTTATAAAAGGAGAAATAGTGGGATGAATCCTTTCCTATTAAAGATAAAACAAGAAAAATCAGTTTAAGAATAGTAATGAGCAACTGCAAAAATGAACAAGATAAAGTTTAGGGAAAAAAAGACACTAAAAGTAAAGTACATAGAAATTCAATTCTGAAATCAGAATTTATCATAAAATATTGGGTGCTGGGTTTTTTTTTGTTTGTTTGTTTGGTTTTTTTTTTAATATATCTAAAGCTGCAGAACTCCTACAAGAAACTGTAACTATTTTGTAAATTAATCTGTATAAGTAAAGATGCCCAGGCAGTAATACAATCGTAGGGACTACGAACTCTTGAGCAGATGAGATATGGAGATAATAAATTTGTAATAAGTTCTAAAAATCCACTAGTAGAGAGAGACAACAGAAAGAATACAGTTGATACAGTGATGGCACATCATTTTCACACTACCAGGCAGCCAATCTTCTACATCATGACAAAAGGTGACAAAAACTCTATGTTCCACCTTTTCTTTACATTTTTTTTACATATATACATCAGTGTTTATAAACAGTGAAGCAAAAACATTTTGGGGCCTTCCAGCCACATGCACAGACATAATGAAATACACTGCTACATAAAATGTAGGACTTGGGGGAGAGAGATTTCACTAAGCTGGTCAGAGATGAAATGCAGTTACATAATCAAAATATTTTTGCATCTTCTATGCAGATATTTTTGAAAAATCTGACATATACAAAAGGAAGAGTTCATTTAGGATACTAAGATTACAATTAGAAAAGTCCCCACACCCCATTTCAGGTGGCTACCCAAATCATATCTAGGAAATTCTTACACCCAAGTGTCTCCAGAGAGGCTTCCCTTCAAGTTCAGCAGTGGTTACAGACACTTGCACCTCTCAGAGAAAGCTGGACTGCACAGCTGTGCCTCCTAGCTTTGTGCTTTTACTCAGCTGCCACATCAAGACACAATAGAAATTACATTTCCTAATGTTTTAATCACACACATCTATCCAGTCAGTCTGCAAGTTGCAGTGCTGCTGTTTTTGTAAGGCTACACTGCAGGGCTTACAGAGTCTTATGAGTTGCTGCAATGGCTTCTCCTCGTAGTATCACCCACACAGATGCAGTAGAAATGCAATAGCAAAAGGGATAAATTCTAGTATATTTGCATAAAGGGATGCAAATATACTAGAATTGCGTTTTACTTCACTTCCCCTTTTGAGCACTTAGTACATAGGTAGCTACACAGGTTTCATCCAACAGTTGGTATTGACTTTCTTATTAAACTATGTACAAGCTGTGAATTTTCCTGACAAACTGAAAATGAACAAACCGAAACAAACTCACATGAAAACAGCGAAACAGAACTCCTCACATTTTAAAGTGAAAATATTTCTGTAAAATAGTCCATTCATTTCTTTAATATATCAGGAAACACAGCACCGTTGTGAGTTGACCATGTCTGTATACCAGGTGACCATAAAAGCCGCTCTATCACTCACCACCTCAGCTGGACAGGGGAGAGAAAATAAAACTAAAAGCTTGTGGATCTAGACAAGTGCATGAAAAGATCACTCATCAGTTACTGTCACATGTAGAACAAACTCACCTTGGGGAGATTAAATGAATTTATTGTCAATCAAATCAGAGTAGGAAAACAAGAAATAAAAACTAAATCTTAAGAACACCTTCCTCCCANATGGGGGTTACAGTCAGTTCATCACATGTAGTCTGTGCCACTCCATTCCGCTAAGACTTGCTCCAGCATGGGGTCCCTCCCACGGGCGACAGTCCTCCATAAATTTCTTCAGCATGAGTCCTTCACACAAGCTGCAGCTCTTCGTGAACTGTTCCAGTGTGGACCCCTTCCACAGGGTGGCATCCTTCAGGAACAGAATGCTCCAGTCGGGGCCACCCACAGAGTCACAAGTCATGTAAATCTGCTCCAGCCTGAACTCCTCTCTCTCTCCATGGGGCCACAGATCCTGTGGGTCTCCTCCACGGGCTGCAGGTGGATCTTTGCTCCACCATGAACCTTCATGGGCTTCAGGGGCTGTTTCACCATGGGCTGTATCATGGGCAGCAGAGGAGTCTCTGCTCTGGTGCCTAGAGCATTTCCTGCCCCTCTTTCTGCACTGACCTTGGTGTCTGCAGAGCTGCTTCTCTCACATATTCTCACTCCTCTCCTCTCCGCTCTCACTGCACTTTCTGTTGTGCAGCAACTTTTCCTGCTTCTTAAATGTTTTCCCAGAGACACTACCAACAACACTCAGCCTTGGCTGGNAGTGAAAATGTACATATGCAGTAGAGTAACCACATTTTCACACTTCTCTGTCATACAACCCAGACTACCAAATTTAATCTGTGCACAAGTACGTAATGGTGGCACATACTACATACTTGTGAAGGACTTTACAAATGGAACAACTGAGGGCCAGCCACTGCTGAGCAAGAAAAATTACTTGACATATCTTGTATTTTACATAACCAAGTGTTCTGCCTATACCTTCTGATCAGGGTCCATTTTTCACAACAGTATTACATTAATGATCCCAGATCCTTTTCTGCAGACCTGCTACCCAGCAAGTTCTAGCCTGTGCTCTCTTTGTGAACCTGTTTGCCTAGCTAATGAGACTTTGTTCTTGTCTTCCTTGAATTTTCTTATTAAAAAACCCCAACAAAACAGAAAAAAAGTAAAAGACAATCATTTATTTTTTCAAGATCACCTCGAATTTTAATTCTAATTCCAAAATGTTTGCAAGTGTTCTCTAAGCCTGCTTTATAGCATCTACAAATTTAATAAGCATACGGTTTCATACACATCATTAATAAAAACATTGAAAGGTACAGGAACAGCAATCCGATAAACTGCGGGCAGTGTCTAAGCAGGCAGCAAGCATCTCAAGGGTTTTTTTCAGACCAACCTCCATTTTGGTTAGAAGCTTGTTAATGTGATTTTATGTGAAAGTCCCAAGTCACAGAACTCTAATAGTTAACAGCTTTCTAACTAAGAAGGGTTTAGTTTTAGTTTAAGCTTTAAAATTCCATTAAATGCTCTGTTCTCCTTCTATTCTCCTGATATTAATTCATTTGTTCAGTTACACAAAAGCATACAAAACTGCCTAAAGGTAAAACATATTTCTGGTGTGCCATTTCTCACATTTAGAGCAAATATTTATACATTTGTGGACATTATTATAAAAAGCACTAAAGATGTTCTAAGCTTTATGTAATTTCTTTTTACTGTGTTACATCTGGCAGCTTATTTGGGGTTGACAAAAAACACACAGCTCTGCATTACCTTCAGAGCAGCTTAATTAGAACTTTTGTCTTCTAAAACCAAGTAACAAGATGGCCACACAGTAGCAGTTTAGCAAGAGTATGACTTAAAGTAACAATCACCAGATGGTTATCCACACTTACTAGCAAAATTCATATTATTAATACATTTTGAATAGCAAAATTTGAAACATTAAGCATGAAATTGCACAGGGTTTATCTGTTTTTTAAAACATGTATTTTTCTATATTACCACTGGTCCCCCCTGTTCGTTCTTCCCATTTGCTCCTCCATCAATTTCACAGTTTTTTGCCTTATGAGGAGTGCTTTGCCAACAGCCAAACTGATCTAATGACTTGCTGCCATAGCAAGGGACAATCACGTCCTCTCTTCCCTGCAGCAAAAAGGCAACACTTTCTGTCCATCTCACAACCAGTTCACGTGGCAGGTAAGGAGAAAGATCAGAGGAGCATCTGGTCTGTGCAAGAAGGGCCACAAACTCCTGACCTGGAGTGGGTGCAAGGAATTATCCCTTTCAACTCCTGCTAATCAGCTTAGCTTTGCTGTCAAGCCATACACTGAAGTTCATCTCCTTCACACTGTTCCTCACAAAGTCCGCGGTCTCCTCCCTCGTGATTACATCTTCAGAAACCTATGGCCTGGTTTCTTTTTTTTTACTGTGCTTTACAGTAGAGAATCTTAGTTTCAGTGGATATACGAACATAGCTACCAGCTAATTAACAGCTAAGTAATACATGTCAGCAAGTGAAATGATGATTTTAAAGCATTTTACTTTGCAGAAGTATAAGATGGGTGGGGGAGAAATCACCAACTTTTATTTTCATTGTTTTGGTAAGATATTTTACAAGCAAAGGAAGTGACACAGAATATTAGGGACTAATACTCAAAATCTAAGGAACTGCAAGGCTTACAAAAAAGTTCCCCTTCTTGCTCAGTGTTAAACCCAGTCCCTGAATACTAAATACTACACAGTTTCTTATAATTTGGTTCCTCTGCTCTTGGACTGGAGCAGAAAAGGGTTGTAGATAAAGCACAAGGAAGGGCCTTAGCAGCTGCAATGAACACCAGGTCACAACATCAAATCCCATCACACTTTCAGATATTATCACCCAGGGAGGACTATCCCTTGTCAACTCTCATGTACAATCATTAAGAACCCTCTTGAGGAATGGAAGGAAGGTATTTTTGGAGGAAAAAAATCAAGTAGGAAACACACTAAAAATCTGCAGTTGTATTTTTCAACCACTTCTTCAAACAGCAGTCAGCTCAACCTCCGTTTTGAATTACTACACAGAACAGGTATATTAAAACAACATAAAAGTACTTAAAACTCAGAAAACTGAAGTAGAAACTGCTTCATCTTGCACAATTCTTTCATCATGAAACCATATCTGTTCCCTAACTTCCAGTACAATGTTGATCCAATTTGCTACAAAAAGTATGCAAGTCTCTAAATCAATGACCACATTACCATTATCACAGAATCACATTATGTGGGAGTACATATTATTTGTATCTGTCACTGTTTCAATCCTTCTTTAACAACTCACTTTAAAATTGTTTCATGTAAATTTGAAAAGAAAAGTATAAAAACAAACCAGACAAATAAGGCAGGCAATTACGGAATCAAAGACTAAAGCTAAAGATTTTCTTAATCAACAAAATGGCCAAACTTGGGGACTTTTGCTGCCATTTAATTATGATGTGTTAGCAACAAGGCAAGAACAGAAGTCTTACCCTGCAACCAAGACTGGATTTATACAACTTGAAATACATAGAATATGTCACAGAGTAAATATAATAAGCAAACATTTAGGATGTTGTAAATTGCTTAAACCACTACAGCAAAATTCAAGTAACTAATATGAAAAATTCATGATCTACAAAGCCATCTACATGCACAGTGCCTCTCACACCAGCACAGTCACCCATATTGTATGGCACTGCTGCACAGAGAGATATGAGGACTCAGATAAGGATAAAAGACATCTATAATTCAGGTTTACAAATATAAGCAAGGTGTCTAAATTGTCACTGGAGTCAAAGCAAATACAGCACAGGATTACCATGGTTTACCAGAGTGCATTGGGTTTGCATGGCCAAGCTTCGGCAGAGGGGGTTACAGGGGTGGCTCATGTGACAACCTGCCAGAAACTTCCTCTGTGTCCAGCAGAGCCAACCTCTGGCAGCCCCAAAGATGGATGTGCTGTTGGACAAGGCTGGGCCAATTAGAAATGGTGGTAACACCTCCAATATATTTAAGAAGAAGAAGAGAAAAAAGTCCTTGTGGAGTTGTAATTGCAGGCAGAGAAGAGCAGGGTGGGAATATGTGAGAGGAACAAGTGTGTAGACAGCAAGTTCAGTGCAGAAGGAGGGGCAGGAGGTGCTCCAGGCACCAGAGCTGGGATTCCTCTGCAGCCCGTGGTGATGGCCATGGTGAAGCAGCTGTGCTCCTGTAGCCCATGGAGATCCACGGGGATGCAGAGACCCACCTGCAGCCTGTGGAGGAGCCCCATGCCTCCCCATGCAGGTGGATACCTGAGAGAAGGCTGTGAGCCCATAAGAGACCTGTGCAGGGAGGGGCCCTTCTCCTGTGCTGGAGCAGCCTGTCCCTGAAGGACTGTACCCCATGGAACAGTGACCCACACTGCAGCAGTTTGGGGAAGGACTGTTGCCCATGGGATGGACTCATGTTGGAGAAGCTTATGGAGCACTATGTCCTGTGGGAGGGACCCCATGGTGGAGGAGGGGAAGGACTCCTCTCCCTGAGCAGCAGGAGAAAAAACAGGTGATGAACTGACCATAACTCCCATTCCTTGTCTACCTCTGCTGCTGGGGAAATGCAGAGCTGGGAAGCAGGGAGGAGTAGGAAGAAGGTGATTTTGAGGTTTTATTTCACTTCTGATTATCCTGCTCTGATCTTGTTATAAATAAATTCAATTAATATCTCTAATCTGAGCCTGTTTTGCCCATGATGGTATTTGATGAGTGATCTCTCCTGGTCCTTATCTCAATGCATGAACCTTTCATTATATTTCCTCTCCCCTGTCCAGCTGTGGAGAAGAATGAGAGAGTGGCTTTGGTGAGTGCCTGGTATCCGGCCAGGGTCAACTCATTACAGTCTTTTAAAGACCCAATACACAATGCCAGCTGAGATGTCCTGAGGTACCACATTTGGATACCTGCCTATTCCATCAGCTGCTGCTGCAGGAAGCAGACATTCTCTCTGAAGACTCAGGCCACATATGGCACTGCATGTGGCAGGCAGTTCAGAGAAACCCTGACATGAAGAGGCAGTGAAATGGCAATAATGTGTGTGTTTAAAGAAATGTATTACACCAGTCGTCAGTACAGTCAGCAGATCCAGGGAGTTAGTCAAGGTGATCAACAAGTAGGCTTCTAATTTAGGATTAGCTAAACACACAGCTGAGTGGCAGCTGAGAAGCAGACAGGGTAACTTAGTGTCTCAAACTGCACAAGATGCCAAAATACAGGCAACTGAATCCTACCCAAAGTCTACTGCCAAAATTGTCTTCAACAAGTAAGTGATCATGGATGTTACTAAAACTAACAGACACAATTACAGAAATAAATAAGCTCCCTTGCAGAGACATGTGTTTTTGTAAGGAATGATGGAAAATGCAAGGGTTAGGGCACTGACTGCAATTGTACACATTTGCATGAGCAAGAGGCTAAAAACCAGTAACAAGAGAAACTTAACAGAAAGTGGAGCATACTGACAAGCAGGAATGCAACTCTTCTCTTGCTTCCCTGGAAACAGTGAGGCTGACATGAAAAAGCTGAGAAAAGAGCAACTCAGGCCACAGTGCATCTTACTGTGTACAGTAAAACTAATGATCCCAGACTGTACCCATGGCTAATTTTCTTTTCTAACAGAGAAATCAGTCAGGTCCTGCATATACCACTCAAAGACTCAAGTAGAGACTTCATAGACAGACAAGAAACAGACGTCCTAAGTAGAGAAACGTTACTAATATTAATCTAGAAAAATGATGGGAAAAAGGATTGCTATTCTGTATTAAAATGGTAAGGGACATCAACCAGATTATCAACTTGAAGATTTCATGCCAGAAGAAAACTAAAAGATAAAGAAAGCCAATCTGTTGCATCAGAAACTGAGACAGTTTCAAAACTCAAATCATTTCAACCTGTTTATAACCCAAAGCCCAAGGGGGAAAATCAGTCCGGTTTATACAAATGTTTGCTACATTAAGATAATCTCATCAGAAAGTCTCTCACAATTTATTGTTCCTGTGCAGAAAACAGAGAAGATGGTATAAAAGCCATGGAAATTTCCAACAGCCAGTACAAGCTAACCCAGTTCTCACAGTGCCACAAATTTTAAGCTCAGAAAAGACTCTGAACCATCCAGACAGAACATTGGTTCAGACTCAGCCATCAGTTTGACCCAGCCAAGATACCCTGAATTACTACAGGGAAGAAAATGTAAAACTCCTTCATGAAAGAGCAAGGTGATCATCAGAGCCTTCTTTGTGGGAGGCCTTCCTCATCCAAAACTCATCATGGTTTGAGATAGATCCCAAAAACTAGCCTATAGGTGGCTATAATGCCTTACAGAACAGAGGCGAGACACTACCCAACACTAGAAGTAATATCCTTTTAGTATTTGCTTACTGCACCTGAGAGCAAGCACTAACCCAAAGCACAAGAGCTGGCTGCCCAGTATTGCAACTCTTCAGCCCTCTCCCTTACCATGACTACAAACTACTTATGACTTCTTGAAAACTGGAAACTTGTACCTTCTCCAGACACTCTGTTATACATAATCATATCTGTAACATTTTTTAAAAGATTAAGTGGTCATCATACCATCTTACTGCAGATACAGATAACTCATATTCACCCTACGTTAAACAAAAATTAGTTAGTCAGCTGTCCAGAAAAAAATAGCTGAATAGAAGGGAAGCCTAAGTCACTAGTTTAACAACCCATCATCAGATTAAAAGTGGAGAAGGGGATTAAGTAAATGAAAAAAACATGACTCAAACTTGACACACTGAGGCTACAGATTTCTTTGCATCAAAGTTGTAATTGGTTCCTTATTTGTGATACTGGAGTCTAATCTCAGGTGCTTCCAAGAATCTAGTTTCTGATTTAATTAGCATTTTGAATTTTCTCTCCCATATATTTCTAAAAGCTGCACCTTTTTCCCAATTTGTGCTAGCAAGTAGTTATATTCCTAAAATCTCCAATAAGCTTTGACTGATTTTAAATTACAACATACTCTTACTTTAAGTAAAACATCCGTTATTTTGTTCTGAAGCAGGCAAAAATTACTTGTTGACTTCAATCCCTAACTAGAAATGGCATTTTATTAATGAAATTCAGAAAATCATTTCAGTTTTCCTTGACTGCCTTGACAAACTACTTCTCGTATAATTAAGTAGCAAATATGGTGAAGTAGCAGAAATATGCCTTTTTCTTTGAAATTAAGTTACAGCTCCTGCTACCAGCCCTCCATGACTACTACCACGCTGTAGTCAGCTGGCTATAATTAACAGCTACAAGATCCTCAGAGAAGGTGGTTTCAGTGGACAAAGCAACAGGTGTTACACTCTATTGTTAGAAGTAAATAAAATTCTGGTTTGTGTGCTTTTGTTCTCCATGAGTGTATTTAAACAAAAATACTGTATTTGACAGCTAAAGTGATCAATGCCCACACTGAAGTCTCATACATCTTCCAAGAAGTTGCAGCTCCCAAAAAACAGCTGGGGTCAAATTGCCACCTTCTGTTCCTGAAACCTTCCTGGAGTTTCCCCTTGTCTCAACTCTTCCATAAACAGCTTTTGAATTGCTTGGCTATAAGATGTTGAAATACAGTTCATATGAAGACTAACTCTGCTCACTGGGGGACAGGATTGGGCTCTGCTCTCAGAGCACCTGTGAGATCAGCAGTTCTGCATTGATTTGACAGAGCCTCCTCCCTATTTTAAGTGCAGCCCTCCTCAGGCAATGAATAAAGGTAAAATAATTCCTGGGTATGAGATTGGGCCTACCAAGTAATCTGACTGAAGATAAGCACAAAATCCAAGTTTTCAACTGGAGAAAATTAAGTTTAAAGATGTTGTGTTTGGGGGCAAGGTCATGATCAATGCTAAACCTTAGCTGAACACTAAAAATCCACCACAAATTCAGCTGCAGCACAGAGGTTACACACAATTGGCAGGATGGCAAAAGGTTATTTCTGGAGTTGAATCTGCAAGGAGGATACTAGAGTAACAACAACCAACAGAAAGGGAGAGTGCTGGTAAAAAGACATTAGTTTCAAATTGAGCACACTGAGAAGGCACAGAACCAGCATAACAAAACCAGGCTTTTTCCTCCAACTTACGTAGTAGTGTTTAGGAATACTAAGTAGGATATGTCATAAAGCAGCAAATAAGAGACCTTCATCTACACAGCAGATGATTAAGAATAACTTGTTTCCCCAGACCAATGGAAGTTATAAGCTTAACTACTACAGGAAAAAAATGTAAACAAAGGGAATAAAATTTGGAATTGTCTCAAGTATTTTTACACAAATAAAGTCAAAAGTAAAACAAAGGATAACTCTGGCTTAAAGTGCAATCTGATGCACTGGTAACATGAAATGATTCAAAATACTAGGAAAGAGTACCTGGAATTGAGCAAAAGCAAAAAAGAAGTTTGCATTTATTAGGAATAGCAATGCTGTAACATCATAGGCTCACAACCACCTAGAGGATGCATGGGTAGATCATGCTCTGAGCTGCCCTTCAAAGGAATGTCTTTCTTGCCACTTGCTGTACTTTCAGGACTTCAGGGCCATTAGAGCCAGCAGGGTAAAGTTAGCTTTGGTGACTCTTGAACCACTCTAAACTACAATAAAAGAACAAACTTGCTTTTGAGCTTGCAGGGAGCTAATACTTCTGTTCACTATTAAGACTCCTGCTCTTTACCTTCCAAATCGAAATCAAATTTAAAAGGAGTACTTCAAAAGGGAAACGGGACCCCATTTTGTAGGATCTCCAAAAGAACATGCTATTAGGCTACAAACACATGCCTAATACAGTCTAACCCCTTGCGAAAATGGATGTCCCTAGTTAAGAAAGGGTTGTGTCCCTAGCCCAAGGGTCATCCAAAGTCTAGGTTGCAATGACACATAGCAGAAGCTTAGGTACAAGTGCTGACCCCAGAGCTGTGGAGCAGATCTGAATCCAGCACAACAGCAAAGACACCACATTCAAAAAACAGAGCAGGCCCTGAAAACAGAACTGAACTGCCTCAGCTAACCTTGTTCACCTGCAGTGCTCCGTCCTGTCCTATCTTGGGGATATATCAGGTATATTTGTCTGACAGTACCTATGTCTCCCATGTTCCTGCGAGCTATGAGATACCTGAGCAAAGGCAAACAGTACCAGTATTTGCAATAACAGCAAATAAAATCACTTCTTTTTGGTGTTAATGTCAAAATTCCTAGTGGGCACAGGATTGGTTTAAAAACCTTGAAAAGATTCAAATTACTACTGCGTCCAAGAAAAAAACAAAACAAAACAAAACAAAACAATATCAAATTCAGGATGGGCAAGTTGATGTTTACATTTCTTTCAAAATACTTTAAACACATTTAATAACTTAAGCTTCACCAGCAACAGTAGCCACTTGTTCTCATGCCTAATGTAACCTCTGAGTTTTACAAAGTATCAAGGGGCTCTGGCGGCAGTGAGCTTTGAGGAGAACCAGAGAAGGAGATAAAGATTTACAGGTAGCTTAACGGCACCCTGGAAAGAGAAAAGGCCTCCAAAGCCACCTCCGCTGGTGAACTGCCACCAACAGTAATTTGTGGAATGGCCAGTTTCAGAAGAACCTTGTAATGTAACAACTGAAGAATTTAATTAAACATGAAATTCTTCTCACGGGACTTGGCAAATACTTATGGTTGCCTGGAAGTCCAGATCCAGAATGTCTTCATAAATGGCAACTCCATCAAGTCCGTGGAAAACTGATCCAGTCTTGGCATCTTCAGTCAGTTTTTATTTGCATAAGGCTCTAAGTAATAAGTTGGCCAGTTGAAAAGGGGTGAAGTAAAGACGATGTGGGCCGCTCTCACTTCTGAAGAGGTCAAACCCCATACCTAACCCAGTGGATTCAGCTAAGAGAGTATCTTGAGAGATGCCTCTGAAAAAACAGGGAGACCTTCAACTGACTTCTGATCCAGGACAAGCTTCTCATTCCCTTTCAAAAAGATGAGACAGGCTTAGCTACCATGCAGAAGCTGGACACTAATTTAATACAAGACGAGTAAGTGTCTTGCACTGAATTCTCAGAGGGTCAGAAGGGTTTTCAAGAAAACCCCTCTGGAGTCATTCATTACAATTCCCAGGCCCTAAACAGGTACAAAAGGAATATCTCTTGGGTATATACTCTTAGGCAAAATGCCCCCTTGAATGGACATTGCAATCACAGATGAGACACTATTCAAAGCAGGCAGGTTTAAGTACTATCAGAGCCACAAACCTGAAATAAAAAGCCGAGAAAATATTTTCCACAGTCTGGAGAGAAAAAAGCGACATCGTATCCAGGACTGAAGAAGGACCAGCAGAAGGGGAAAAAAGTAAAACAAACACACCAACAGTTCACATGAAATTTTAGACTGTTTCTTGTTCTTACCTTGTCTAACAAAGCCAAAGCTACTGCAGAGTGTTATTCCATTATTATTTTGTTTGTATCAGAATAACTGGGTATGCTTCCAAGTGACCTGACATTGCCCTCTACCAGGCCTACATTTCCACCTTGGGAACAACATTATCTTGATTTCATCCTTCGAAATGTATCAGTTGCATGGATGTGCCATCTGGGTGACACGGAAAAAGTTCTCTATCACTTGCAGACAGTTACTTATCCAGACAATTCCAGTTAGTGATAAAAATCTGCACATTCAGTAAACTGATATTTCCTTATATTCGTACAACATTGCTTTTTTCAACAGGGGCCATTGTAGGAGAAACTGGGAACCACAAATACCTAACAGGAAACTAGGACTAGCAATAGCAATAAAAATTAGGTTACTCATCTCTTTTCTTGATCCAACAGGTAACCATTTTCATCACAAGAAACTTTTCAAGAAAATCTGGTCTCCTACACTCAAAAATATTTCCTTTAGCCTGGAGGCAAAACAGCCTCCTCAAAGCTGGCAAGCAGCGAAACTGGAAGTGAGACCACTGTGATCCTTTGGAAGTTTTCAGAAGATGGAACTGTAAATATACCCTTGAAGTGAGCATGTGCTACCATGGTAAAAATCTTAGTAAGCTAACTTCTTCCACAATCTAAGGACAGGAGGTTAACCCATACTTGATGTAATAATTGACTGCTGGTTATAACCAGGGACCTTCCCAAACATCAACGGGGATCTGAGCTCGAAGTCTGAGTTCTAACCAGTCCAAAAAGTGCCCCTTCCCATCATTTTAATGGTGACTAAATTAGAATATTATGAGGATAGAGAAGCAGAGTGAAGTCACAATATTAGTAATTAAATATGAAAAAAGTGCTATTTACCAGGAAAAATTTAAATTTCATAATTTGATTTTATTTGGTTAAGTAGAAATAAATTTGTAACATTCTGGTGATGTACTGTATAGATGCATAGTTGACTAAAGCAAATGCAAAGATGGACTATGACACAGTATAACACATTTCATTACTGGGAAACACTCCAAAAACTAACAGTTTAACAAAAAAGACCCACAAAACAAAACCCAAACCACAAAACCACTTGCTCTTGAGATGAAGTATGAACAAACTTTACCAGTTACAGACATAGATGTCACTTTAGTATTACACTACCAAGGATGGCTTTTCAAAATTCATTTTTACATTAGGAGTTGTGACAAGCAATTTTTTTATTCTAAATATTTTCCAGAACAACACCTGAGAAGACATCTCTCAGATTCTTACTGAACTCTTGATCTTTTAATGCAAGCACACTTTGGATAATGGTGGTTGTGACTCAGCGCTGACAATGAGCAGACCCTCTAAATGCAGAGCCCTTGACTTTTAATATATATATTAATTATATATGTGTGTTAACTACACTACACACATGTTCCATTTCCTCTTTTCACAGAGTCTGTCATGCACTTCCACCAATTCCATTCCCCCTGGTTTACTATCCTTTCCACCCTGAGCAAAACTGCCTGCCCAATTGCCTGACCTGCCTCTGCAGGACCCCTGCCTTGTGCACTTTATGCCCCTCAACTAAATGGAACTCTCTGTCTTTCTTTCTCTTCTTTTCAGAGGAGAGAGAATTCAAGAACTATTGTGGAAAATATAGGCTAGGCATGATCCAAAGATTAAAAATGAAAAATAATAGTTTCTGGCAAAAGACAGACCTCTTTTCCTATAGATTTTGCTGTTGGTGATGGGAAATAAACGTAAGCAGTGGAAGAAAAAGTGAAGCTCTGGTGGCTCATTAACAGAAGTTATGTTGTTTCAGTTATCCTGAAAAAATGCAGTGTTAGGTCCTTCACCACCACATCAGTGATACCTGCATGAGGAAACAGATACTTCGCATTCTGATCAGAAAAATTCTGTGCCTATATCTATCAAATATATGCCCAAAAATGGCACTGAAACTCACTAAAATACCTTCTTTATAAGGCCAGCTCTCCAATGGAATAATGGAATGGAATAATACCATAGAAGATGTATTTTGGGGTGAAGAACTGGACATAACTGATGGGAGTTTTTCAGTGTTTTCAAAGACTAACAAATCAATAGCCACATATTTTGGGTAGGTCAAAACAAACTGTCTAGATAGAGCATGACAGGTGCACCTTTCCTAATGGCTAGAGACCCAGTCTTGGAATCGGAGGATCTGCTTCACTATGGCTTGTTGCCTAACCTTCCCAAGGTCATTTGTCACCACACTTCACAAATAAAACACATAGTATCCTATCCACTTCCCACATTCACACCAATGTAAACCAGAGCTAGAGTGAAGTTTACAAAGCTGTGGAGGAAAATCAAACCTTTGCCTCAAAAGAAGAGGCTGATAGTGTTAAATGCTTCTTTAAACTTGGTCCAGTCATTAAAACACCTCTGATCATGTTCTTCTGCAAGTAAAATTAGAAAATTTCTTTACAATCTACTATCTTAAATCAGAATTCAAAATTAGTCAACTTTATTATTATTTTGATGTAATTCTTGGGGAACAAGGTAGGTTGAGCTGGCAAAAAGATACATAAAGACTTCGGCCTCCAGGCTGAGCAGTCTGAGCAGAACCCAAACTGAACAACATGGCTGAAAAGTTGTCTGCAAAGAAAAGAAAATCTGAACTGTCCCTTCCCCTCAAAAACTACAAACAAGTAGGCAGCCTCAATCCTTTTCCTAGCTGGCAGCAATAGGAATCTCCACAAAGACTGGTGGGAGCAGAAACCTCTATCTCTCTCCCTGAGTTTTTCTAGGTCAAAGCTAAGGTTCAGCAGCTGGAAATCAGTACTGGAAATCTTACGCTGCTGCTGACTTTCTAGAAAAAAAAAGATTTCATTCAGAAATCTGTCAGCCTGGCACTGTTTATATAAGCAGCAATGTCACAACAAAGCCTATACAGAACCTCCTTGTAGTTAGCAAATGGCTCAAATGCATTAGTATTACTTCACTGGCGTGGACTGGTAACTGGAATTACCACACAACCTATGAACACCTTACTCGTGTGCAGCTCGATGCCACTGGTAAGCATGAGATACAGCAACGTATGTTCCCTGACAGAAGCACAGCCCAAGCACCCCGAGCCATGGCAGAGCAAACAGCCTTCCTTGTGCCTTGCAACACTGCAGTCACTCTTACACATCCCTCAGAACTGTTCAAGACAGCATTGCACGCAGAGAGGGGCTACAACAGCAGCGCTTTATCTACTCTTTTGTACTTTTTTTTAGTACCACGGTAGTTGCACAGGGAGAATTCCAAACATGGCTTGAGAAGCTTACGTCTTAGTATTCACAGAAACAGCTTGCTGACCGTAAGGCAATACCAGCCAGATACACTGCAGGGACATTTTTTGCTTGGGTATCACTGACTTGTCAGGTGGGACCCTGAGCACTACAAGGCAAACAGCTCTGCTGCAGGATTCACCCTCACAGCTAAGCCCAGGCAGCCCCCACTTCCCCAGGAGGGCATGGCTGTGACTTCCAGGCCTGGCTGCAATCAAGATGAACTTTTTCCCACCAGACACCTGAACATTGGGAAAATACCACCCAGCCCATGAGAAGCTTGGACTAGGCAACTTTACAGCAGTGTCTCTCTGGGTCCCACCTCAACGACGGCCCCCAAACCCTCGTGCTGGGCGAAGGCCGGTAAACGGCTCCGCTGCCCATCGCTGCATGAGATGCCGACATCCATTTTGGGAGTGGGAGAGCCCAGCATCGATGGCAAAGTTTGGGGCCCTGTCCGAAGTTCGGGGGCAGCACAAGACGTGCCCAGAGAGGGCTGGCTAACACACACGTACGAGCACCCGGCAGCTGAGCTGTGCGGTCCGCGCCGCTGACCGGGCGAGCAGCGCCGGGCGCCCCTGGCCCCGCCGGCGGCGGTGCGGGCACTGCGCGCCCCCGAGGCCGCGCCCCGCGACAAGGCCG
>VYZR01071932.1:571-13566 GCA_013400675.1 Oxylabes madagascariensis | reverse complement strand
TGTTTTGTTTTTCTAAGAAGTACTAAGGGGTAGGGTTGGAAACTTTGTATTTTACTTGTTGGTAACTTAACCTGTCTTACATTTTTGCTTTTGTTTTTTTAATGTTATTCCACAGCTGTGAACACAAGGTAATAAAGAACAGCATATCAATACTATGATAGTGATAAGTCTCTCTGTGTGTGAAATAACAAAGTGGGGCTGAAAAATTCAGGGATTGATAAAACTATTGTCTGGAGCCCAGCAGTCACCAATAGAGTGCCTCAGCACTGCACTGTCAGAATTCTTGTTTTCCCATTTTTACCCTTTTGTCTCTCTCTGGGCTATTACATATATCTCTCTGTCCCACTTACATATTATTATTTTACAGTATTATGGCTCAATACCTGGTAAAAGACAATTATTTAAAGAAGTTGATAGAACACTTACCTCTGTCACTGCATGGTGTTTTTATTTCCTTTCTAACTCAAAAGAAAACAGTTAGGGGTTGGGGTTTTTCCTCCATTGCCTCTACCTCTTTTCCTTTGTTATGATCTCTACAGCTCAGTTTACTCTGTGACAGTTCAGCTAACTCTGACATTTTGGGGACATAGTTTGCATGAAAGAAACTACAAAACAGAAACTACAAAACAAAAACTACACTTCATCTTCAGAGGCTGAGTTCCGAAAACCTCTCCTGAAGCAACATACTGAGTGCAATAATGATTGTAATTCCTACATCATTAATTATCATATAAAATCACTTACATCGGAACATTGTTATTTAGGCTGCAAAAATCAAGTACTAGAAATGTCTGACCTAGAAGTTTTCCATTCAGCTTTAACTCTGCTCCTTTCAAGTATCTGCCCTGTGTGCAAGCTGGTTTCTACAGGAAATATTGTTTGTGTCTTTAATTAAATTGCCACAAGTCTTATGGGGCCATAATATTTTAGTGGCCATTGAACAATTGAATTTTTCCTATATTTTAAGGAGAACTTTACAGGCTTGCTCTAATTTAAAGTTATTCTCTGTCTGCATATACCATGTTCTATAGAGAGCATGTATGCAAGACTTTCAAATACTAAAGATTCATAATCAGATTCTGGAACTGGATTCCCACATTTCCACCTCAATTCCCATCTTCTCCATCACGCTAAGTGCATTTGTGTTATCTGTGCTTCTCAACATGTTGTCTCTATTGCCTTCTTGCACCAGATGGCATAAGTAGGTCCAGTGGGGAGTAAAAGTCTATAATGAATCAGATCAGTATATTTCTGGTAACCTTTAAGGCTGTGTTTGTAACCACCNTAAAACCAGGATGTGATAGACTGGACTCTAAGTATGGTAAAGGTAACCATGCCTCTTTCTTTTGTTTAGAAAGTTGTCTGAGAGGATAATGCTAAAGATCAGACCAAAAAGTAATAGTTGAATCTTGAACCAGTACAATTTTTTTTTTTTTAAACAAAAGATAAAAACTTGTTTAATTTCAGGAGATAACTGTAGTAACTTTTCTCTACAAGGGGGTTTTTTGGTCATTGTTACCTGCCCAACATTATGACTGAGGACAGCCCATAAATCTTAGTTTATGTGTTTGACTGTTACAGTGTATTTTCTCTGTCATCTCTTTAGAGAAGAGGAGAAACAAAGAACATAGCTTTTAGTATTTCCAAGAGGGGTGAAGACTCAGTTATCAAAGTTGATACACTGCTATTTAACACTCACCCTTTTTTTTGAAATTTTCTCTTACCCTATCATCAGTTGCAAGCACTGACTGTCATTTGCCAGAGTTAACACTCATGCTTCAGGTATTTCT
This sequence comes from Oxylabes madagascariensis, assembly GCA_013400675.1. Taxonomy (NCBI): domain Eukaryota; kingdom Metazoa; phylum Chordata; class Aves; order Passeriformes; family Timaliidae; genus Oxylabes; species Oxylabes madagascariensis. Next base: position 11,776 of record VYZR01071932.1, on the reverse strand, counting down.
TCTGCTGAGATCTTCAAGCACTGTCCTTTTCCAGCCTGACCTGTGCACTGCCTTTCCATACCACTCTGCAGTGCCCTTCCCTCCAACACTAGCAAGATGTCTTTGCATTGCATCATCTTGAAATAACACACACTGCGGTGGGAACACCACCCTGCAGCACAAGTATTGTAGTTTTCACTGCTTATTTCCTTTTGTTTGCTTTCTTGCCCTTCTCACATTTTACTTTTTGATTTTTCACATAATTGTCCTCCGTGATGAAGATTCTTTGAGTTCACTTTAGCTAGCTCCGACTCTGGGTCTAATTCTGACCGGGGGCTGCCTTGCAGGGCACATGCTGCTGTGCGTGGAAGAGCTTGTCTTTACAAGTGAGTGCAAGGGAAGTGACCTGCACATGGCTAAAACCTTTCTCATACTGTGTGTGTATTGAAAAGGAGTAAATAGTTGTTGCTGCACTGGTGTGCCCCAGTGGGAGCTTATGATTCCCATTTAATTGACCAGCCCATTGAGACACCGCCGTTGTTGCACTCATGCTACAGGGAATCACCATGATTTTTGAGAGCAGAATTGTGGCACTGCCCAGAGTCCCTTGCTGAGCTCTGAATTTCTATTCTGAGTTTCAAACACTTCTGAACCCAGAAGTAAAATATTCCCTTCATTTCTATGCTGAGTTTCAAACACTTCTGAACCCAGAAGTAAAATATTCCCTTCATGGTTAAAATACAGGTGAGGATAAAGGAACTTGGAAAATAGTTGATCTAAAACCTTCCTTGTACAAGCACACACAGTTTTTTCAGAGTATGCTGATGCTGGTTCCAAATGTAATGGTTTGGCTTTTCTCCTGAAAAATAGCACATTATACAGAGCTATGGCTGTGCAAATTAAATATTTGCTGAAAACAGGACTGTAAGGAGAGCAGTAGTTCACACAATGCTTTGTGATATGCTTAAGTGGAGTCTGTACAGTTGGAGAATTCAAGGTATGTTTCTTTTTCGTTGCCATCTTTTCAAGTTGTGTCACTAGACTTGCGGCCACCTCTCAAGGTTTTTCAGGAGACCTCTGATGTTCCTCCTTTTATGTTTCATAGCTGTCTTCATCTAAACAAGCCTGGCATGTAGGGAAATCTTAACCAGATTGAAAAGGGGCAAGGAGCAGAAGTAGAATATTGACCCTGACATGGCCCAGTGCAAAGAAATCCCTGACAGCTTTTGTATTTCAAGCTGTGGGAGAAACCGAAACAGCCTGACTGTAGCAGAAAATGATGCAGAAATAATAGCAACAGCCATAAGACGGAAAAAGCCAGAGGAGAAGGATCTGTTGCAATCTGATCTAATATTAATCTGGGTAGCTGAGCACCTTTGGGAGCCCTTCTTGCTCAGGGATGTGAATGTACAGAAGGTGGATATCCAGCTTTATACAGCTGGGGCGTGCACTCTCCTATGCCATTGGGCAATGACCAATTTACTCTGACAGTTGCACGCCACAAGAGCAGCAGGATGGTTCTTAGCATCATTACCTTGGGTGCCTGGCAGACCCAGGATAACTTTTTGTACAGAGCAGCCAGCCATTGCTGTGATTCTTTTTTTTTTTTTTTTCATTTTTCCTTCCTAGATTTGGTGGTGTTGATCCAATTTCTTGCTCTGCCACAGACTTTCTGTGCTGTCTTGAAGAATAAGCATGATTTCTCTGCAATTCAGTTCCTCATCTGTAAGATCATAATAAAACTAGGTGATAAATGGATTTTTTCAGTTCAACAGCCAAACTGTCAAATCAAATGAAAAGGTGACAATTTGATTTAGAACAGAAACACCTTACCAAATCAGACTGAACAAAAATAAAAGTCATTTGGAGTGTTTCATTCCCTCTAAAATGAATTGTTGTGATTAGCTTTATATACTTAAAGAAGACCATTTTTTTCTTTGAAAAGAATATTGTATTGAAATGCAAGCTTAGTTTTCATGATAAGATCTGAAAGACTGTCATTGCCAAACAGTTCCCTGTTTTCCTCTTTTATTCTCTAGTCCTTCTCCCTACTTTATGGAGCATTTTTCACAAGAGAGGAAGAAATAATTTTTCTTTCTCTGAAACATTACTGCTTGGGAAAATAATAACAAAAGCAATGAATTACATCATTTTAATCAAAGTTTGTGTTACCTAACAGTGTATGTGTGTGTATGGAGGATGCAGGATGAGATCACCTAGATGTCTCACATAGTGGTATTTGTACCAGGATAGAAAAGCTGACAAGTCATCTTTGATGAATAATTTTTCTTTTGCAAAGAAGTGTGCCCTTATGGTGGAGAGGTCAGTGTAGTTCCACAGTCTGAATTTTATGCCAACTCTGTCTCTAAATTTGGCCTAATCTCACTGCTGTTAACCTTAAAGGAAGTTTTATAGTGAGTAGGATCAACCTTCTCTGTGTGACCTTGATGAGTCACTTAACCTTCCTGTGCTTCATTTTTTCCTACTATTGATTAAATAAGGAATTGTCCTTCCTTCTTCATAGGGGTGTCTTTCTGTAGAATTGACTCCATGTTTGCAATGTGCTTTGAGATAATAATTTCTCTCTGTGGACCTTCAGTAGCATCACATAATCTAATTCAGCTTGGTTTGACCACTGGTAAATTTAGGAGAGGGGGATCAGAGCAACAGCCATGCTGCAATCTTTCCCCTCTCTGTTTTTCCCCATCTTCTTTTATGCTTTAATAATGAGAATGAGCTTTTAGATGGACTGTTAACACTGAACAGGGTGCTGAGGAAGTGAGATGTCATTAAAATATAGAAGACAAATAAGTTTGTTTTCCTTTATTTTGAAATTTAGGTAGGGAAAATCAGTACCTGACATGATCTGATAGAATCAGCAGAACAATGTGTCACATAGGAACATAGGAATAAAATAATAACAGCTTGCTAGTTAAAAAATTCTCTTTGCTGCACCTAAAAAGGCAAAGTTCTAGCCCTGCCGCACAGCTATTTCTGTTCTGGTGTTTCTGTGAAAAGCAATGCCAGAAGCATTACTGGCAAAATAAAGCCAGAGAAATAGTTGTTCATATGAGCATCTGACACAGTTACATAACTTCTGAAATCTCTGCAACAAGTTTTGAACAATGTGCAAAATGAAAAAATGCCCACTAAGCTCAGAGAAGAATTTCAAGGCTACTTGGAAACTGCTGTGCCATATTACTCTGTGCAGGCACATAATCTTCAGCCTAGTTGGAGACAGAAGTGGCTGGGATGCTGTAGATTGACCCCCTTCCTCCACAAGTAATCTGTTGTTTGCTGAGGGGTTAATGAGAGCTATGCCTGTTCCTGGAGGATGACTCCCACAGTGTTCTAATTTCTCTTTTTTTTTTTTTTTGCTTTTGGATAGAACATTGGTGACAAGGAATATGAAACAGAAAGAGAACATGTGCCTGCGGTATTCTTACATTTACTCCATTGTTAAATAAATAAATAAATAAAAAGCGTTTCGAAATTTTGAGAATGTCTATGTCTCTAATTCAAAATTAACTATTTCTTCTACCTCTTCTCTGCCAGTTATTCTACTAGTTCAGTCCACAGTAATGTTCATACTGATAAAACTGACCCTGTACCCAGTACTGCTGATTGTGACCATCAACCAACAGCTCTTAAACCATCAAGAACAAGAATGACACAAACCAAAATTAAATGCCCGTTTCTGTTTATTTCTTGTCCTAGGAAAAACACTGCTTCTTTCTATTTGCTTCCATTTCTTTAGTCTTTGGGTGTTTTATTTTCAAGGTTTTCTCTGTGGTTTGCCAGGCCAGGTGTAAAAAAAGTCTGAAGTTCTCATACAATTTCCCAAATCCCAGAGTAAAAAGCCCATTTTCTTCATGGCTTGCAATGATGACAGCCCCAAGATTAGCCTACGCTGCTGATTCCGGTGTGGGGTCTCAATAAAATTGGTGCTGCTTTTCACAGAACTTAATAGTTTGGCCAGGATCCAGCTGCAGAATTGAAGTCTCTAGTGGCTGAAAGAGAAGTGAGGGAAGGCAGTAAGGCAGGATCTTTTTTANAGGGGGAGAAAAAAAAGGGGGGGAAGGAAGAGGGGAAGTTTTTTTTTTATAAAAGGAAAAAAAAAAAAAAAAAAAAAAAAAAAAAAAAAGAAAAAAAGAAAATGTATAGAAAAAGGTCTGTCCTACGCAGAGCCGCTGGGCGGGCGCACGGAGCGGAGCGAGCGGCGGGCGCGGGGCGGCCGCCAGAGGGGGCCCGAAAGCCGCTCTGCGCCCGCCGGGGCCGGGCCGGGCCCGGAGGGGTCACTCTGTCCGTCCGGCACCGGGTCACTGTCCGGCACCAGGTCACTCTGTCCAGCACCGGGCCACTCTGTCCGTCCGGCACCGGCTCACTGTCCGGTACCAGGTCACTCTGTCCAGCAGCCAGCTCCGGACAGTCCGAGGTAAACGCCGGCTCCAGCCCGCCGGTCTCCCCAGCTGCCTCCGCACTGCACGGGACATCGTATATGATGTATATATGAATATATAATAATAATATATAGGACATAACACATACCAACCTGATGGTGGGCGCAGGGTCGCCATTGCATTTCTGTGGGATAGCGCGCTCCCTGAGCGAGCCGCGAATCTGATCTCTGTCCTGGAAAGTTCGTACAACACGGGCTTGCGGTCAGCTGCTCTGCAAAGAAGTTAAATGAAGTTTGAAGCTGTACCAACTTCCTTCTGGGGGAGATTGCACACTGAGTTGAGTCATTAGGCAAACCAGCCTGCAGTTAACGAGAAAAGAGAAAATTCAGCCTCTGAAGAAAGGATCTGCCTGTGAGGTGCTTTTGAGTCTCAAAACTGTGTCATACAGGAGCGTTCAGGACTTCAGGAGCAACACCTGTTTCTAGCTTCTCTTTGGCTAAAGGGTTAAGCATCGGATTGAAGTTAAGCGTGNGCGGCCGTGGGACGGGGCCGGCCCAGCCCCAGCAGGGCAGGAGGAGGCGAGCTCAGAATTCCTGGGCACACGAGCAGATGATGATAGATTTCCTCAGGACCGGACCCGGTGATGGCAGTGAAAACTCTTCCAGCAGCAAGAGCAGCCTGACCGTCCTCTCTCCAATGCTGAGAGCAAAAAGCGCCCGGCTGCCCCTAGCACTGTTCTTTTCCTGCCCCAAAACTCGCGTTATCTCCCCCCTCTGAGAGAAACATCCAGAGACAAAAAGAGGTGTAGCCAGGTGATACAAATCTCCTTTGGCCCCTTTTGTTTCTCTTAAGTACCTATTCAAGAGGAGCAGAAGATGTTCCTCTACCTTAAGTACGCAGTAGTTGTGGAAAAAAAAATTCTATAAGGGAAAAAAAAAAAACAAATCTAACCCCCAACACACATGTATTCTCACCGAGGGTTGAATATACACCTAAGTGCTTTCCCAGTTTCTGCATTTCAAAATCTAGTCCATGTCCTTGTGAAATAAGAGAGAAATGTTCTTCTGTTTGCAGAAACAGATTTTAAATAATGCCCTTGTTATAACCGTGTAAGAAAGTTTGCATATTGATATTTCGGGGTCTGGATTTTAAATAGGTTCAAAATTTATTTATTATATTATTCTTGGATTGGAGGGCTGATATTAAGTATCACACGTACATTATGTACAGATAAATCATATTTAAATTATTTAACGGTAAATGACTAGGAAAAAGTTGGATGATTTGAATCTGGTTTGCTCTATTTTTTGGTAATAGTACATCTCATATTATGATTTGAAACACTCAAGGTCATTAACATAATGTTCACTCTCACAGTGGATGAGTCAGCTCTTCAAAACCAATAATTAGTATCCTCATTGATTCATGCTATCACTGAACCCGTGATGGGTCATTTGTGGCTTGCAGTTTTCTGGACACAGCCATATGGCATCCCAGTGGGATCCAGGGCACTGACCCTGGGCTATTACAAGGGATACATGGTTGGCATGCTAGACTGCTGATTAAATATTAACCACAGCAGACACATTATTTCCACTCTGCTTTGAAATGAGTCTTTAATTAGAAAGAAAATAACGGCAGCAAATGAAGCTTCATGGTTGTTGCCTGAAGTAAATATTTTGACCCGTTTCCTGTGGTACAAGCTCAGAAAAGTCCCTGGAGACTTTCAGGCTGCCACTCAGACCAAATACAGGTGTCTTGAATGGTATCCAGCTGTCAATCATCTGACATAGGTAAGGAGATTTAAATAGGAGAGATGACTTGCCTAGATAAAAGGAAAATACCTCTGTTAAATTTAGCCACGTCTTTTTCTAGAAACAGCTATTCCTGAAGCTGTAGTTGTACGAACAACTGAAAATACTTATCTTCTTTTTTTTTCCTCCCATTTTTCCCCATAATGGAAATTCTTGTCAAAGAAATTTACCGGGAGCTTTAATTCAATTTGTTATTTAACAGTCTCGTTTATTATTCTTACATGTCCTGATAGAAGAGTCATTGGTTTTAATTACATTCTGGGGGTAAGGGGAATAACTAGTTAAGGATGCACATTTTGTACTTCATGAATAATGTATGATCTTAGGTACATAACTTTAATGCTTTATCTCGTTATGAAATGCTGAGATAATCCAGATTTCTTTTTCCCTGAGAAAAGAAGATGTAATTTTTTAAAAATTCCTTATTCCTAAGACCTTGAATTTGTCTTTGCTGTTTTCCTACCCCTAAGAAGCCTTTCATAAAAATTAAGCCGATTCTTAATATTTAAAACAACCTCTAATTTACTTGTAATTAAATAGATTTGCTAATGCTTAATACTTATTACACATCCAAGGGAGTATTTTCTAAATGGTAATTTTAAATTTTTCATATTTTGCAGAGAAATATAGACTTACTGTTCCTGTCAAGTTATGTGCATCTCCTACAGCCTATAGGCCTCCACTTCGATGTTTTATTAAAAAGAAATATGATTAAGTCAGTTGCTAATAAAAACAGTGGTTTCACACATATAAATCGTGCCACTCTCTTTTGAGTTATAAGCACTAAAAGTGAATATTTTGTATTTCAGTACAGCTTTCTCAGGGACAAGGATGAGAAATGTCTTGGTGTGTTATTACAGAATTTTCTTAGTTTTGGATTATATTATATGTGTATATACATAACCCAAATATGACCATAGTTTTAGGAACAATTTTGCTGTGGATCAAAGCAGGATCGCATCAGAAGCACAGGTAGTACACAATACCAGACTCTAAATGTGTTTTAGAGATAAACTTTCTCGCAGAGGGGTTCAACCAACTTGTGGTTGTTTTATGCTCATGAAAGTCTGATTTCTTCAACAGTAAATGCTTGCATCATGCTGGTGTTTTATAATGTCTGTTTTGTAGAACCACTGTTACTCTTTGTCTGTAGTGTGCATATACTGTGGATCTTCTTTCCATAGATAAATCTTGCATCACGTGCATGTGTGTGAAAACTTGGTTAATTTCCTCAGGCTAAATTTCACAGCAGCCCACTTTTTAATTTAGGTATTCCGTGGGATTTTTAGTCCCAGTAGTTTTATTGAAGACCAACATTTATAAAAACACTACTTCCCCTTCCCTCCACTCCCCCAATATTCTACTCTGGGTTATACTTCTGCATGTTGAAAGCGTGTATTAATTTTCTTCTTTACTTTTCAATTAAATCTGGCTTCTGTAACCAAGGTTTAAATTTGGTTTAGTGCTCTTTAAAGTAGTGATGTCGTAATCCACAAATGAAAGTGAATGATTTCTCTGTTAGCTACTAGGAAGATTGTCTACTTAAAGGAGGTGAGATGATAACAAACATAAATTGTTGCTCATTGGTATTGAAGTAACTTTCTACTTTTTTAAGTGAGGTCAAACTGTCCTTGGAAACAGAGGAACCATGAATGAAGATGTGACATTCAGGAGATCACAAGAGTTTCTCTAGGGAGATTGTGCTCTCTGAAGTCCCACGTTCATCACTAAACCCTGTAGTATACCACTGTAGTACACACTAAACCCTGTAGTAAACCTCTTAAAAGTGGTAACAATGCTCTTTGCCAGTAGTTTTCCAGCTCTTGGTGTAGCTGCAGAGGCATTGGGTGGTCTTCCTCTATTTCCCCCAAAGGGAAACTCTCTGCACAGCCTGCCTCTTCAATCCCAAAAACCCTCAGTAGAAAAAGGGAGAATCTCTTTCTTGTCTGTTTATCTGTGTGGTAGGAAAGGTGACCACTGACATCCACCCTTCATGAGCTGGACTATTCCAAGGACTGAAATCTTTGGGGAGATTCCCTGTGCCTTCTCAAGTAACTGCTCACTCTTCCACTCCTGTGCACTCAGTCTCTTCCTCCTCAATTAAACCTTTCAAAGTTTCTAAGAAGAAATCTATTTTGAGACTTTGTGGATTCATTCATTTAATTGCATGGTAGAGCAAACGAGCTGTTTTGCTTAGCTGGTATTATTGGCAATAGGTCAAATTCTGCCTGCGGCTTCTCTCTTCTTGATGCAGAGTAGATCTATTGAAATACATACAGATTCTTATAGTTTCACTTGGGAACAATTTGAAGCAGAATTTAGTCCATTGCACCAAATTACATGAAAATCATCTTGTAGAGGTCTCATTTGCCTTTCTCTTTGTGCCACTGGTTTTCTACATTACTCATGGCAGCTAATATGTGAGTGATATTGGTCTGGCCGTTTGCATACAGAGAGTTTGCATTCTAATACTCCTTTTGAATCCCTAGGTGTGTTCTTGGGTTTTCTTTTGGTGGTAGTAAAACTTGATTTAACAAAGGGATAAATGATTTCAAGACTATAATGAACCCATGCTAGAGAAAACTCCATTAAGTCAACAGATGTCTGTTGATTTCTTTTTTTTCATTATGTTTTTTCCTTTACTACATCAGGAACTTTTCAGCATGTTATTAATTTTTCTTCACATTTCTCAGCATCGTCAGGGCCTTAGATACAATGCATATTGGTGATAGGGGACTCATGGAGAAATGTACTGCTTTTACTTCAGGGTTGCTGTGCGGCTGGAATGGCAAACATTAATGTTTATGGTAATGGAAAATGAATAAATTTTGCAGTGCTCAGAGGTGTGATATCTATTTATGTTACCTGTTAGAAGATAATGCAGCCTCTGAAGAACACTGCCCTGGGCTGTGTTCTTGTCACTCCTTCCTCTTTCATAACTGATTGAGTAATCAGTAAGAAATCCTCCTGGGGACAACTGACTTAACGTAGGAGAGGAGAAACTATTTGGTAGGAATCTTCCTCGTTAATTGGAATGATATCTTAATAACCTAGTCTGTCACTTTGTATATGTGGAACATAGGGTCCTAAAATACAAGCCAAAGTGATGTTCTCATCACTTGTCATCATGGATCCAAGAGGATTTATGGTTGTTTTGTAACATTGTAATGCAAGAGAATTAACTGCATCTTACCCTCACATAAAGGGAACAGTTGTTCATGAAGACTGCCTCAGTCTTTTTATAAAGTGTTTAAGCTTTTGCACTGTATATAAACTAGTGCAGTCCATTGTGGCAGATGGATAGATGAAGCTTCCAAAATGCTTTTAGCTAGAAAATTATGAAGAATTATGCAAGGATATGGAAGAATAACCATGTTTGCAACCATGTTTGCTTGTGTTTGGGGAGTAAGGGGACTTTTATTTAGGTTTGAAGGTTTGGGGTTTTGGTTTTTTTTGGTTGGTTGTTTTATTGCTTTAGTTTTGTTTTGTTTTATTTTGTTTGTTTGGGGTTATTTTGTGCATGCCATCTTTCTCCCAGTTGCACCTATTTTATTGCATGGAACTAGAGACAAAGTCCTCCCATTTCTTGTGTGCTGTACCATTTCAGATCCTGACAGATCGTAGGGATGTATTTCTCCTGTCAAATAACACTCATAGAAACTTCTTTACTTTTTTTCTCTGACTTTACTGAGCCTAGAAAATACAGCCTGTGAACCCTAACTATTACTGTGCAAAACCTGCTGAAACACTAATCAAACAGCACATTGGCTGGCTTCCAAGGAGTGCAACAGTGCTCAGAAATGACCCAAATAATTTTTATTAATGGGCTTAACATTACTTTCATTTCAAAAGAGACAAATCATTTAATAAAATGTGTGTTCAGTTGTGTTCATTAGTGCTAATCAGTAGTTCATTAAACCTTAATCATAGCAATTTTGGGCCACTAATATTCAGGTAGTTTAATAAAGGCCCCAGCAGTAAAGGAGCACACTTGGCATATCCAGGAACATATTTATTGCTAGCAAACCCTACTCAAATACACACTGTCCATTCAGGTGGATATGAGGGATGTGACAGTATCAGATGAAAGAAAGAAAAGTAGATATGGCAAAGCACCACCAATACAGTTTTAACTGCAGCACATGCTGTACTTTTATATTATGAAGTTTGTCACACAGACCACTGTTATTTACTTGATTGGGAGTACCATTTGAGCAAGGAATGCATCAAGCTAAAATTTTTGATGAATGGAGTTAGCTTCTGTGGCGGAAACAGCAGGACAAAGTCTAAGTACACTGGTAATGCCTATTATAACCTATTTTGAAAGGTTGATTTATAAAACAGCATATTGGATAATACTGTGTCTCCAGTTCACAGAGTAATTAACATATGCAAATTTTCAGTGTATGTGTAGTTCTACTGAAGTCACAGCTTCTGAAGCCTTGTTCAAAGCTCAGGAATCTGGCTTAGTACTTTTCCGAGGTCTCATGCTGTCTTCTGGGGAAGGCTGTTACCAGCTGAACAATTCTCTNAGATCCTGTCCAGGTAAGAAAATTATTATTTAACTCAAGTTGGGTCCCTACTTTAAGCTGCTTTTACACTCTTCTATCATCTCTTCTTTCTGATTTAGCAGTTCTCGTGGATGGTGTTGACTCATTTCAGTGAGATAACTTGATGCCTCTATTGAATTTTTGTCCTCTAATAAAACATTCTACCAGAAAGAAAACAATGATTTACTTCTTCCCACCTCTGTAGATTGAATACCATATTGAAAGGTTTTTCCTTTTTTTCTTGCTGAAACCACCCCTTTTTCCTTTTCTTCTTGATTAAATAAGGAAATGAAAATGCTATGAGAAGATCTATTCTGCCAAAACTGCATGTAGTAAATGAATGTCCAGACATATTAATGTAATAGAATTCTAAGTGTTCTAAGCTAAGATAGCTGTATTTATCATGTCTTTACTATGCACTCTTGTATAGGTAAACAAATGGTATATTTGTTTTCTGCTTTT
>VYZR01071923.1:0-11254 GCA_013400675.1 Oxylabes madagascariensis | reverse complement strand
GGAAAATAGAGTTAGCAAAGATGGTAAGAAGAGTTTAGGGAATGGCAGCTCAGATTTCAGACATCCTCACTGGTGGATTCACAGCTCTGAAAAGAACTTCAGAGCTTCTGCTGCTTAACACTGGGATGAACCAGTGTGACCAGATGGAAAATTGTAGTGGTATCCACTCTGGCCCACCAAGCACACTTCACTGAGGGACAGGGTGCAACATAGACAGGACTCTGCTGGAAAACTCCTCTTAACATCAATTTACATAAAATGCTAATTCAGGTACTATTCCCCAGGGAGGTTATGGAACAAGATGCACAACATCAATAAAATGAACAAACAGCAATATGCAAGAGGGTGAAGGACCATGTGAGAGCAGCATTTAGCAGTATAGGGCAGCTAAAGACAAAAGCTATTGTAAATATATAGCAGTACATTATTAAAACAACAGATAAATTTGCAGCAATACCTCTTCTGCTGTTTTCCAAGTGATCTCACGGATACTTTGGTACCATTCAAAGAGTTCTTCTACTTTATCAGTTGCAAACTCAACACATGGATCTTGTGGGTTCTTAGGTTCCAGAATGAAGACAAAAGGCTTTTTGTATTTTCCTTGTGGCATTTTCACTGTTAGGTAATACCATAGCAAGAAATTTATACTGAAATCCAACAGCTCTCTTTCTAAGGTGTCATGGTTGATTTATTGCAGCATTTAGTATTATGACGTTTCAACATATTAATTCTGCTGGCTATATTATTACAAATAGGTGTTTGAAGAGTTTGGGTTTTTTTTAAATCTCTCTTGCTAAACATAAAAGAGTCTACTCAATAGAGAAAGGTCAGGAGTCCATATATAAGCATCAGAAAATACACACCAACGTTGTACGTAGTGAGCACCAGGATGCCACGACACAGAGAGCCCAGCGGGTTGTCCTCAATGATCTGAAAAACATGAGTTAAATCTGACCCTAAATCTCTCGAGTGAACATGCACAGGACATTAACAAATAATAAATGTGCACCATTAAATCTAATCTCAGCTTTACTGAAAGCATGCTCACTATAGTGCTCGAAAGCCTGTTTTCATATCTAAAAAACGGAAGAATCTCTCCAGTGAGAGCAGTCAAAACAAGACTACTTTGTAGTAGCTGCTGTCCTGACACAACTGTTCATTTTTCAAGTCTGCTTAAGGTTACAATAACCAGGGGGGAGGAAATGTAATACTTGTGGTTTTCTCCAAAGACTTCTGGAAAATCATTGGAAGTGCTTCAGAAGAACAAAAGAATTCAGTGTTTTATTTTTGAAATTCAAAAATGTCAAAACTTATTACTGTTCAGTTCTGTTTTCTGTTGTTCAAGAGCTCTTTGTTCAAGACACAGGACCAGATTTTTTAGATTCTTTCGACAAACAGGATTCATTTATGCATAAAAACTTGATAATGGAGAGTAAAATGACTAGTAAGATGTGTTTGGACATATAATTTTCTTATTTACAAATATTAAGAAAGTCATTATACAGGAAAACTCATTAAGTTTCAGGCACAATATTGTTTAGCCAAACTATGAAAAACCTAAACTGATTATGATTTTTATTAGCAGGAAACAACCAGAATCTCCTAAAACCTTGCCAATTCAGCTATTACAAAATCACAGACAAGGTATTCTATCTCCTTAAATAGCTTTCAGCAAGGGATGTCCTGACAAAAATATTCAGCGGCAGAGAACAATGAGGAATGCATTCACCCCTCTATTCTGCTCTCTCAAACACAGCACATGGAATTGTGAGTGTATAAATCAGACTTCCACTTCCAGTAGGTTGCCAAGGAAATGTAGTGGACAAACCATAACCCTCACCTGATTTTCAAGCTCAGCAGAGTTATTAGATGACAGATCTTCAACATAATTAGATGGAAAATAATGTTGGACTTTTTCTCCATAATCCCCCTTCCACCTGAATTTAAACAGAAAAGTAGAGAGAATGAAAAAAAAAATGTTAAAGAGCTTCAAAAGGCCATTAATGAAGCAATAATCCCCAAGAAATTGTTCATTAATACCCCTACTAGATTGTCTAGCTGGCTATCACCAAAAATATAAATGATGAAGTAGCTAAGAGCTCTAACAAAGTGATCATTAACTATAGTAACAGATGATTTCAGAGGGATTACAGTTACTGTAAACTGCAATTAATGACTTAAGAGGCTTTTTCCCCCTCCAGTACTAAAAATACTATTATGTGGTTGATTACCCTGTAGAAACTACAGGGAAACATTAGATTCCCAAGCTTTCCAAGCAATTTACAAGCCAGCTAAAAAAGAAAACCTGTTATGAAACAAGACTGTACAGAGCACTAAAAAAGGTGGGTTTGATTCCTGAGAAATGCTTAGCAGAGCAAGGACAGAAGGAGAGCAATGACTGCAATGACTTCCCAGAACATACAAAAGTTCAGGAAGGATGGATGTAGTACAGGAAAAAAATATAGGATATACCAGGCTATGGAGGTTCTGCAGGCTGAGGTTATTGCTGTGGGATAGAAAAATGAAAAAGACATGAAAGGAGAATTGAAGATCAGGGGATTTTGTGTTTGTGTTTTTTTTAATACATTGGCATAAAGATTTATAAGGGCACAGTTAATAAGCAGCAACCAGACAACAGGCAGTTTTTAAAAACTACTACTCAAAGCTCCTTTTTTCCTCCATCTAGTAAGTCACCAGAAGTTCTCCCAGGAGGAATCTTTGTCCTTACCAGCCTCCAGTTTCCTTTGTGACATTATGAATTAAAGCTCCTCGAGAGAAGCTCAATTCATCACTCCTTTTGGCTCTGTAGTCATACAAGGCTTTCACTGTTCTCTGAGGCTTTAAGAGAAACAGAGCAAAGGGGTCATCCAGGGGGACAGGTCATAAAATAATCAATAATGTAATCTTAAAACAAAAAAAAAAATAGGGAGGATTGGATTTTTTTCTTGTTGTTATGAAGCTTAGAAAACAAAATACTGAAGTTCCAGAGTGACATCTATTGGTGGAAGTAAGTGATGCTACTTTGGTATTCTTCAAGTATCAGCTTGGAAAAAAAAAGAAAAAGTCTTTTTTGGGTGCTGCAACATAATGAAGGTAGGAAACATAAAAAAAAAATTTAAAAAAAAGTGACACATAAAGTGACACATGCTCTATTTTTATAACACATATTCATAAGCATTTGGAGTTTTCAGGCTTAGGTGCCTACAAAACCTCCACTTCCAAACCACATCAGCTATCCTGCTGGTCATATTTCCTTCAGGAAGACATGCAGTTTTAGCAGGATGAGCTAAACCTTTATCTTGAATTTACTATTACCCAAATGCTTCAGCAGCAATACAAATTCACTGGCCAAAAAGACTTAAAAAGATCTATAGTCACAATATTTACAAGCAGGTGATTTTCATGAGAATTTACAAGTAGGCAGGCACTAGCAAGAATTACAGATAAGTAACGTTTGCTAGGATATTTGTTTTTAAAACACTATATAAAGGATAAAAACTCTAATAACTCATTAATAGACCAAAGGCACCAAATTTTTATAGAAAGCACATGAAGAAACTCTGCACTTACTTGTGCATGCAGAATATGTTTGCTAATGAAACAAGAGTGCACAGACACCCACAGACACAGAAATTTTCATATTGTACATTCTTTCCATGAAGATATGTCCTTCTCAAATTGAACTCTCTCACAGGTATTTAATTTGGAGGCCCACCAAGCCAAATCACCTCCACAGACCCAAGAGCAGAAAGTACCCAAATTCCCAGCCTGAATGAAGCGCTACAGGATTTGCACGCAAGAAAATGTGTGGGTACAAATTTTAAAGAGAGGCTAGAAAAAAGCCACACCCTTTAAATTTCGGTTGTCCAGTCCGCCCTAGATCAAGCAGCCTGATGCTTTCAATTCTTTTTATTACTGCCAACAGGAAACCAACAAGTCTAATTTTCAGAAGTCTACAGTAAATGTGACTTTCTTTAAGCATACCACTGTGGGGGTGATTTCACTGGGCTCCACATACATCTTGACATCATAGAGAGAATTAATATCTTTTTCCTAAAAACAAGAAAGAGAAAAATAATCAAGTTTCAGGAATCCAAAAATTATAAAAGTATTTTGTGTTTATAGAACATTATTTCTGAAACCACCTCTTTGACAGCACATAGGCCAACAGAAGAGAAGGGAAGCCAGACATCTCTGTTTTGCTCACTTCTATAGTTGAACATAACTGAAGATGAGTGTGTTATTTTATCTGTCTATACCTCAGTTTAATGAAAAGTAAAACCTAATGAAACAGCAATACCTCATAAAGGTATCTTTTAATCAGTCAAAAGGTTTTTTGATTGTGAGTACTCTTCTATGTGCAACCAGAAAAGAAATACCTGCACTTATGATTTCTGTGTTACAGTACTTTAGTACCAGTATTGGTTTCACTATTAGATAGCTCTACAACACTACACAGAGTCATATTTTTCATTTTATCATCTCCTGGTGATTCCATCTGAACCCAGTCCTAAGATACAGAACCTTTGCTACAGGCAACATTATAAAAAATCCTGAGGTCTAAAATCTTTTTAGTCCTTTTTAGTCTCCCCAGAAAAAAAAAAAAAAAAAAAAAAAAAAAAAAAAAAAAAAAAAAAAAAAAAATCCCCAGGTTTTGATTTCCTCAGACCTGCCAGATGTAGTTTCCTGCAGCTTCTAAAAGACATATATTGAAAAGTGAAGACAGCACCTCAGGCTTTCCAAAGCAAAACTCCCTCAAAATGAAACGCATCCATCCAGAAAGCAGCCCTTTATCCTCTGCTAATTATCCAGGCTCCTAGTTTAGTCAATAGCTAGAGAGAAGTCTCCTGGGGAGATTTCCTCATGCTTATCTCAGAGTGAGATGCTTATCTTCAGAGGTACTTTTTACCACAGAAGATAGTAGGATACCATCCCTGAAATGTCCAGAGCAAGGAGCAGAGCAGAATATTTCATATTTTTCTGAAGCTCTTAGCAATTGCCATCTGCACAATCAATTTAAGACCACTGCCCACTTCAGCAATAGAAGACGGGTCCAACTTCAGACAAGGCTATTATCAAAATCTCATTTTAGTAGGGCAATGACCCCCAGTACACAGTGGGGCTTCTCTAATCAAATCAAGGGGAAGGCAAGAGTTGACTTTTAATCAAAGATGAAGCTGTTCTTCACACCTTTGTAAGCGAAGTCAGTATAGCCATCTCAATGTCATAGAAAGTGACCTGTTTAACCTCCCCCAGCGATCCCATAGCAGAGCCAGAGGCCAGCCCAGCCCCCCAGTCCATCCCAGTCCGTCCCAGTCCATCCCAGTCCGTCCCAGTCCATCCCAGTACCGTGCTGTAGCGCTCCAGCAGCTCCTCCGTCACGGGGTAGCGCAGCTTCATCTTCCTGTACAGCGGGTGCTTCTCGTAGTAAGTCACCAGCTCCACCAGGCTCTCGAAGTAGGCTGAGGTTCCCAGCACAAAATGCCGCCCCTCCTGCTGGATTCGGAAGTGCTTCACCTTCCCCTCGGCTCTGCGGAACAAGGGCACAGCTGGGAAAGGTGTCCCTGCTCACAGGGAGAGCACTGGGCTCTGAACTGCACCACAGCTGCTCTGTGCACCTTCACCATGTGAAATGACTTCTCTAACAAAGCCTCTTTTATTCAAATATTATGGTTATTATAATCCGTTTTTAAAGAAATAAAAATCTTTCGTGCTTGAACACAAGGTTTGTGTTTGCATTGATAAATGCAGTAAAACCATCCATTGACAACCATCCCATCTAAAAAGATCCCTACACCCTTTTCAAGCTGCTGAAGTTTTGGCACTTCTTGTTTTCCCTGGTGAGAAATGGTTTTATTGAGATGCTGCAGCTCCTGTTACTTCAATGTTCACCTTGGTAACAGCAGAAAACTTCACCCCAAAATACAGGAGACTGGGGAATTTCGGACATCTTCAATACACAATAAGGCATGTAAGTAAGCAACTTTATATCTTGCTACACTATGCATTTTCAGAGAAACACAATTTGAAGACATGATGCAGAACACCACAATTCTATGTATTTCATTAATGTTTTTACAAGAACCACAAAGCTGTTCAAAACTATTTCCCCAGGCAAGAGGAGCCAACAATTTCACTTTGACATTTCAGTTTTATGAAATTTCAGGTCAGGATTTCTAGGGGATAAGGACATAGAATCATTGATGAACCTGCACCTGCACTGCAGTTTTGAAGGAAACTTCAAAATAACACTCTTTAGCAAGGAGTGTCAAGGAATGAAAGAAGGGACAGCCATTCATAGTTCTGTATGAGAAGAACGGGACAGCTGGTGCTCAAACAATCTTTATAAAAGCATAAATGTTCAGGCCGGTCACAAATTAACTCCTGCACACACTCTTACACATTTTTATGTGTAACACAATATATGTACACATAATTATTCAAAGTTTGAAAGCAAGAATAACATGACTTTAAAAAGACTATTTTAAAAAAAAAAACAAAACCAGAATATTGTTGGGCTGCTAGGTAAGGTAGTCCTATCTGTCTTTTTTTACCTGAAAGTCATGGCAAAGGAATCAGGTTCATCTCTCTTTCTAATGAGAAAGGCTCCATCCCGGGGAATTCGCATGAGCATGTCTTCTGCCTCACCCCGACTCAAGTTGTTATAGTACCAACTGCAACAGTGAAAAACCAGAATGGGCAAAGTGTTACAAGGCTTGTCAAATGTCATTTAGGGAGAGTAACAGACAGTCTTATTAACAACAGAGTTTCAAACATTCTAAGAAAAATTATGCATTAGATTTTCCCCATCTCGGCACCTGTGACAGCAGTTTATTACAGAACATTGTAAGACAGCAGTTTATTTTGGTTGAAAGCATCAAGAATATATCAGAACACCTTGTCTGTCTGAAATCATAAAACATAAATCTGCATTTGCTCCTGAAACAAAGGCACTGCATCCTGCTTTTAGTCTGCCATTCGGTTTTCAGTACTTATTCCATTTTGACACAGTAGATTTAAGATAAAGCCTAAACACAGACAAAAGAAAGACACCAGGGATTTTAATTTTTATTCAGAGCTTGATTTTATCTTTCACCATAGGGATGGACCTGTCTTGGATCCAATGTGCCTTCAGTGAAGCTGTGGCCATGTACAGTGGCAGTGTTATCTCCAGCTTATGCAGAAGGCAGGAAAGTCTAACCCTTAAATTCTCCTTCCCCTCTCACCGGCTTCCAAAGTTATCTATGGGTGGTCAGTGACTCCCGGATCCCAGAGGGGCAAATAAAAGAATTTCAAAGTCACAGATTAGCATTTTACACGCAAAGATTTACTTTTGCTCACTGCAAAGAAAACAGAACAAAGGGCAGCGATAAGCGTGTTCTGCAAAAACACAAGAGCAAGCTCTGTCCAGGATCTATGGCAGGCAAATACCAGCTGGAAATAAACCCCGTGCTTAGTTCCCATCACACGGGGTGAAGTCAGCTTAACCAGCTCTGACAGGGTGAGGTGGAGGGCGGGGTTAGGCAAATACAGCTCTTCGGGCTCACTGCCCCAGTAACAGCTTCCAGATGGCACAGACCATGACCACTCATTTGCCAAACCACAGCCAACTACTGAACATCCAACTCCGACCCACTGGTGCTGTAAAACACTGCACAGACAAAGGAAGAGTTGGCACATTTCCACAGCATTACAGTTCTCATTGCTCTTCCAGTTGCTGCTAGGAAATTGCTTTCCCAGTAACCACTCTTCATTGTACCAGGTTCTGACAAAGTCAGTGTTCTCCCTCAGCATCTTTCAGGAAGCCTATTCCTCAAACTTGCAAGGAGAAGCAACACTGAAGTGTGCTTCTGAATCCAGGGAATCTTCTATGCAACAATCCCACCTAAAGCAAGCAAGGACACCGACATGAGAGCAGTGCTTGGCTTCTGTACGTACTCTTTGGTCTCGTGAGGGCTGGGGTTGGGCACAGCGTCGGTGAGGCGCAGCTCGAACTCGGCACATCGCAGGTGGGCCTCCTTGTAGTGTTGGATGAGATCATAGATGCTGTCAAAGGTGAGGTTGTCTGTCAGGTAATATTTCACAGTGTCCCCATCGCTGGTGGAGCGGATCCGGCAGTGCTGGACTCTGCCTGACCTCCTGAAGGAGTAGAGGGGGCATAAGAGAAACACAGGGTTTGTAACAGATTTTCTTCTTTCGGAGCATTTCCCCCACCCATTCCTGGTTAACTACTTGGGGAGCTTGTGAAGAGGCAAGAAATCTGTGTCATCTCGTAGAACAGCCAAAGTAACAAGCAACAAACATTCTGACAAGGGAGGTTACAGGACCAAAACCAGTAATTTTTAACTGACAGTAGTTTAAAATCTGCCATAAACGTATTCTGCAAAATTTGCTCTGACAGCTCTCTGGGTCACAAATTCATCTGACACTATTCCTCGTAATGTTCCAAACAGAAGAAAAAAGAAAACACCAAACGCAGACAAACAAACCCCCCATTAAATTTGTATGATGGTGACCATACCAGAATGACAAGGTGTAATCATCAGGGAAAGCTTCACTTTCCCTCACCAGGAATGTCCCATCCTTGCCACCCATTTCAGCGCAATATTCCTGGAGCAGTTTCTCAGCAGTTGTTCTCCCCCCTTTCATTTTCCCATGGAACCATTTCTCTTTTAAGTGCAGCTCAGTTCGTTTCACCTCCTAGACCAGAAAATAGAATTTTTTATAGCGTATTTCTAATTTTATAACTTTGAAACAAAGTACTTGTTATTGGTGATATATAACAATCTACTATTTCAGGATTTCAGCTCTTCCTAGGCCTGAGCTGTCCAGCCAATCACCTTTATAATCACCCTGCTTTACCATCCACAACAGCCAAGTAACACGTTAGTAACACAATACACATTAGCTCATTCTGCTTAGTTTGAGAATAGCAGTAATACTTAAAAGACAGTGCACGCATCAGCATTACCACAGAAGTACTGAAGTTATATTTCATTGTCCTTGTACTCCTCCTTGCAAGGCCTCCACTAACCAAGGCAAAAAGTTATTTTATTAAAAATAAGGTTAACTAGAGTTGACCTTGGCAAAGACCCTTTTATAGTTTTTTTTATCCCCACACTTGTTATCTAGTACAGAATGTCTACAATTTCATCAGCATAAAAACACACATCTGCAGACATTGAAATAATGTGAAACAATAAAAAGAACATGTTTAAACAATAAAACAGAGCCATCACCTTTGATGAATCTTCATCAGTACTCTGCTCTATATCATCACTGAATGAAAGCTTTTCATCAGCTATAGCGCAGTAGTGCCGAGTCCATTTCTGAAAGTTGAGAGATATTAAAACCATTAACAGAGGGAAACTCACTAACCACTCTCAACCACAATCTCAAAACAGGATGCAACAATAAAAAAAATACTTTCTTCCCCTCATCAACACCTGTTCAACTGACAACATTACTTACAGAAATATTACGGAAATTCATGTAAATTTTCAGTATTACAGAATGGATTAACAACCTGTAGCAGATGTCATAGAAATAATACCTGTTCTATTGTGTCCCACATGTAAAGTTCTCCCTGTTGCTTCTTTTCTTCTTTCTTTTCTTCCAAGTTCACATCAATGTCTCCCTTTGGCCCCAGTTTTTTGTGCTTAAAAATCAGAAAAAAATCAACATTCATAGACTCAGAGAGAATCACACATAAAATGGGTCACAATGTTTCAGCACATTCAGTGTTACTAGAAGTGTCTCCCTCCATTGCACCTTCTGTCATTATCATAACAGCAGCTGTTCCACAAGGAACAACAGCACAGGAACTCCTTTCTTTAAAATTTAGATCCCATAAAAAAGGTTAAAAAAACTAGTAGAGGTATCATTGAAGCAGTGAAGAAACAAGTGGTTTGATAAGATCTAACCATTCTTTGGAGAACAGAAAACATGAAGTGACACATACAAAGAAATAAGGATAAACAGGAATCCTTCTGCAGGAAGTAGCACATAAGGAACAAAAACCAAAACAAAAGGAAAAGATAAGGAATTAAAATGAATGAGGAATTCACCCTTTTACGAGAAAAATTAGTACAAGGGAAATCCTTTATGAAGAAAGGGGTCAAGTTCTACTTTCTTTAGAGTGTTCACAAAAGTGTCTCAAGGGGCCACAGGCAATATTAATTACTTAACTGCAGTTAATGATGGGATTAATCATATCAGGCCTCAACCACGTTCAGTTCTGCACAGCCTACTCTTGGCTGATTTCAGTTGGACAGGCCTATCTGAAAAATCTCACAGGCCAGTGAAGTAGGTGTTGCCTCTGACTATTTACTGATAACATTTTCCAAACAAAAGCTAAACAGCACAACCAGCTCACTGGCAGGTGCAGATCTATTTAAAGACTCATCAATGTTCTTTTAGACAGCACAGAGTGATATGGATGTTCTCTTGTGCACACTTATAATAGTTTGTAATTCCCTTTAAATCAGATCTGTCACGTGATTAATCATGTGCCTATGCAAGTCCCCTCTCTGCAAGGAAACAACAGACACTGTGGAGAGAACAAAAATAATCCCCAGAAATTTAAGCACAGAAGTTTTCCACCTTATAGTGGGGTTCTGTTATTTCCAATCTTACATTCAAGAGTATATTCTTATACCTATCTATCTTATTTTCTCCATTCAGACGTCTAATGCATAGGATACAATACTGTTACAAGAGCAAGAAAACAGAGGCATGGACAAAAGTAATTGTTATTTTACTACAGAGATCATGAGCAGCCCGGAGATTCTTCACCAAATTTTGCCATTTGAAAAGTTCTATCACAGTTTCAATCTGAGAAATCTTCTTTTGGTTGTGTTGTCACACAACAGAACTCATGAAACACCTGCACTTCCCACAAGGTCTGACACTAACAGGGACTGCCTTCTCAGAGCAGTGCCTCTGTGTTTCACAAGTGGCTCACTAAACTGCATATTTAAATCACACTGAGTTAGCAAAGACTCATCAATTTGTGAAATCCTCACCATTTCAGTGTGCAGCTGCACAAGCTTTGGGTTTCACTCGAATGAAAGGCAGTCTTTGAACAAAAAAACAGTTATACTGATCTATCTTCCTATTCAAGAACATACTTCTATCATTTTTAAGCAGGCCACATGGTATAAAACGTCTGTGATGAACATCTGCAGGAGTGGACCCTCGTTGAAATTTAGCAGTGACATTTCAGGAGCTGAAAGACCTTTAGAAAAAGGCTGAC
>VYZR01071921.1:14237-32484 GCA_013400675.1 Oxylabes madagascariensis | reverse complement strand
CACAAGGAAAAGGTACATCATAAGTCTTCTGAAATCTATCAATGCATGTAGGAAAAAAAGATGTATTAAGAAACAGTACAGTGTGCTTGCTTGATCTTTCACAGCTGGTGCTACAAGACATCACATTAAGGCAAAACCAGATTTTTGATTAAAATTAGCTAATGAAAAGCATTTCTCAGTGTTTTAGTTTGAACAAATGACCTTATGTTTGTGTGCATTGTCTTGTAAAGACTNATGCAAGTCTCTGCATCTATAAAAAAGCTCATGCACTCCTCTTTTGAAACATTTTTCCAGAACAGACTTCTGCCCATTCCAGCTCCGTTCTGTGTGCTGTTGCCATCTTAACCTGCTCCGTTTAATACTTTACAATACCTGAATGTCTTTGTTTAACATAGCCTTNATGTATTTAGAAATCCCACCCCTTCCATAAACACGACAAATACAAAACATCTCCTTTATTCTCCTAGTTCCTCTCTATTTCTATCTCCTCCCTTTCCATGAGAATTTATGTTAATCTCTCCTTCAATCTGCTTTCAGTCATTGTGTTAGTTTGGATTCCTCCTTTCTTCCTTACATTTAGTTCCTTGCTCCACTCTGGTGTTTTCCAGTTAATGTTTTGAAAATGGACCCCTTTTCTCCACCCTTACTGACGGCCTGGTTTGTGTCTCTGCTCTCTCTCACTCACCGTAATGNTGTTCATGGCTAAAACTCTTAAAATACATGACTTCACAGCATTATACTGTACAACATACAGGTAAGAATTTATATGGATGCATTTGCATCCAACTTCATTACAAAGAAGCAGGATCTTAGAAAGCAAAGATTTCAAAAAAGGGAATATTTTTTGAGAGCAGGATTTTATGAGACCACCTATTCCAACCAGAAGGAATACTAATAAAGCAGGAACAAGAAATATCTCCCTGAGATTTTCTAACCTGTTCCTAAAACCTGTAATTCCACTATCTCCCTCCCAGTGACCAGTGATGGCACCTCTTACCAAGTGGCAACCAAATTGTCCTTGCCTCAGCATAAGCCTGTCACTTCTTGCTCTACCCAGAGAGGGCACAGAGAGCTATGTATTCTCATCCTCTTCTGGAGCAACTTTTAATGTACTTGAAGGCTGTGATTGTCTTTCCCTCTAAGTCTTCTCCTCTTTAGACTAAACAAACCCAAATCTTTCAGTCTTTCCTCAGGAGGTCATGCTTTCTAGGCCTCTGAATATTCATGATTTTTCTTCTTTGGGCTATCACTAATTGGTCTCCTTCCTCCTTAATGCTGAAACCAAAGCAAACTGAGCAATGAACAGAAATAATTTCAGAGCTGATTTACTCTTTTACAGTAAATGAAAGATAATTCCTCAAAGAATGTGCATCATCCACTTGAGGGCTTGGTTTAAATATTGCTTGATATTAAGCCACAGTGAGTACCTTAATACCAAAGGTAACATAACTGAGGGTGATAATGCAGGTAGAGTAGTAAAACAGCAATTCATAGTCAATAATTTTTTTTCTCTTTCCTTTTCCGCCTCCCTCCATTTATACTTAAAAAAAAAAAAGACGTATTCATTATCTGAAGTTTTCCACCATTAAAATTCCATATACAAAGAGATTTTGTCTTATAGATTAAAAGGGAGTGGTTCTATATGCTTCATTTATGAATAAATTTAACTTAATTCCCTGATTTTGTGTATAAACTATCTGGTGTATTCTTGAATTTCTAATTCAGAGAATAATCACAGAGCTTATTTCTTAGCCAACAAAAGAAATGTTACTGCAAATGTTGTACATATAAAATAAATATATTCTGATGATCATTTAATTGACTCAATGGAAAACTTGCAAATCTGGTGTCATTTACCTCATGTCCTACGCAGGAAAAATATATAACACACTCAAACTAATATATGACTATAAACATGATTAATGTTTATATTAATGTATTTTGATTAATGATTAATGTATTTTGAGAATGCCCCACATATGCATTATTTTACGAAGATGACATTTTAATGATAGTTGACATGCAGTATGTGGCACATGTTGAAAATCTCTCATGTCTTTAAATCTCTCGATGTATACACATACATGCATACAATCCCCATGGCGTGTACTCTGTCACTGAATTAATTTACATATCCAGGAGGACCATGTCCATACCTATTTTCACAGGCAGGGAGTTCAGTTAGTGCAGTTCCCTAAGTTTGGTTAACCAATCCAAGTTTCTTCAGCTTAGATACCAAATGATCCGGTGCATGTAACCCATGCTTCAACTTATACTGCTCCTCAAAATGTTTTGATTTTGGCTCTCTTCACCACAAAACAAGCAGCATGTTGGTTGCATGATTGCCTCAAGGCTACTGCACTGTACTGCTGGCCTGACTCAAGTTCACACCAGGTTTTGAACATAGTCTTTGGGCCACTCTCCTCTCTTTCTCCATTTTATTTAACACTACTCATCTACTCAGCACATTCTCAAAAGGACCTGGCTCCTTTTAATTAGAAGGGTCATCTCTTGGATGCAAGCACAGATCCTCTGAACTACCTTCGGCTGAGACCCAACTTCCACCTGCCCTGCATCTATACTGGAGACATGAGCCCAGGAAAGTCTCTCTTGCCTAGCATCCTTGGTGTCTCACATTTTTATTTCCATCATCTCGGGTGTTTATTTCAATGCACACAATGGTTAGGCCTCTGCCTGGCAGTAAGAAGTACAAAAGCAGCAGAACTTCTTAGGTGCTTTACCTACCGAAGGTAAAAAAGCTACTGAACGTCATTTAACCTGTGCCTATCTTGCCTTTACCTATTCCAACTTCTGAATTATGACTCTCTTGGCAACAGTGGCAAAGCCATAATGCAAGTGTGGAAATACAGCAGTAGTACAGCAAAACAAGGATGATTTTCCCTCTTAGCAACATCCCACTGCTACACCGTTTGGCCCAACATGGATGTCTCCCTGTCAAAGATGGAGTTCAACTCTGACTGAGCTGAGAATGGGTTTGGTTCACAGAAATCACGCTCAAAATGCAGAGCTGCTTGGTATTTTTGCAAGGCAGTGACCTCAGCTCACCAGTATCCCAGGAGAGACCATGTGTCATCATCAGACTGCTGTGCTGGCACAAAATGTTAAAACCACCCGGCTGCCCCCCACTGCTCCGACCTTGGAGGGAACAAACCCAAACAGGGCTTGGAGGCACTGAGGCCAGTAACTGAGTTCTCCTACTGGCTGGCTGAGCGGGTGGGTTTTGGCACTCTCAGCCCATTCCTAAAAGCCATAGCTTCTCCTGAGGGGTGGGAAGGATCCCTGTCCCAGGAAATAACTCAGGGAGCAAAGCCTGTGCGTGGGGGTATTTCCTGCCGTGGAGAGATATAAAGGGAAGCTGCTCCAGAGCAGTGGCTGGAGGGGTGTGTGGGTATTTGTGCCAGATGGAGGCAGCCACCAGCTAGTTTAACTCCACAGCAAGATTCACATTGCTAAGCCCGCTTCCAAGTGCAGCAGAAACAGGAAGGAGAGCTCCAGTTCACTGTAAGGAAACAGCCTAGTTCAACCAGTGCCAAAACCCATTTGATCCCTGTTTTCAAAATTTACCTGCTCAGAAACACAATTATCACCTAATCAAACACCATCTGATTCTCTTTTTACGTAGATAATGAAGCAGACTGGTTTTCTCCTAAATGTTTGAACCGTTATGATTCATGAATAATCTTACAAAACAATCCAAGCTTGTTTATGACACAGAAAAACAAACAGCAGGTGGGAGAGTAGAGTATAACCAGACAAAAGCCACTGATGCCTGTGTGTGTCAAGTAAAATCTCTATAGGAAGACAAAATAAATCAAAAATCATACATGTATCAAACACATGTATCACAATCACAGATGCGTAACTCATGTACTGTAGTAATATTCAGTGCTGTCCATTTCCAAGTGGGCCTAAAATACACAGCCTAGATTTGGTGGAGAGTAGATGGGTGACAAAGGAGATATCAACCACCAAGAAATAAAGAAGGGCCCCTAGCCACTGAAGTACCAAGTCCCAGGAAAATCTACGAGAGCATTTGCACAACTCATGTTCTAGAGCAAATAGAGAAATACCTGGGAGCACCTGAGGAACAGGTGGTTGAACCCTACTCCAGGTTTCCAAGGGAAGTTGTGGAGTCTCCACTCGTGGAGATAGTCAAAACTGAAACCAGACACAGCCTTGAACCACTCGCTGTAATGACCCTGCTTTGAGCAGGATTGGTCTAAGCAACCTCCAGAGGCACCTTCTGACCTCTTTGATTCTGTGAAAGAGACATCAAGTAAACTGGACTTGTGCTCAATGCCTGATTTTAAGGACTATGTGGGGAGGTGTGGAAATATAAGCCATGCAGAGCTTAGCAAAGAAAGGTAAGCTCTCCCGTTTCTGCTGTGTGATGCTGGGAAAGATAAAAAAGTGAAGGAAGCCTGGTCCAGTATAACCATTGCTTCTGCAGAGCTGGCAAATAAAGACGTGGGCTAGGACAGTCCATACAAAGGTTTCCCCAGTGCATGTAAGTTATTCTAGTGAGGCTGCAAATGGCTGACTGGGGGGCTGTTGCAGCCTAGTGCTGGCTGTCAAGAAGGAATTCCTTCTGCCAGAAAAAAAGGAGCAGTTTTCCTGCAAGGAATGAGCAGCTGAGAGAAATTTTGCAGCTCTGAGCAAACCTCAACTGTTGCCAAGGTGCTCCCTCCCATCAGCCCAGTCCCGTCTCCTGCCTCCCCACTTTCCCCTATGCTTCAGCCACCTGGAGCTGCAGCCCTCCCCTTGGAGTCCTCCTCAGCCTTGGAAACCACATGGCATTTGGCTCAGAGAGGGCAGTTTTGCTATTAGACTTGTTACCGAGGAGGGGGTTCACTTTCTGCCCCGTGAAAGTCACAACAGGCAGCCGTATCTGCTCTGGGCTGGGGTTCACATGGGACCCCAGCACAGACCAGTCAGCCTACTCCCTCCTGTCATCCCTACTTCTTCCTCATGTGCATGCCCTCCCTCGTGCCCCATCACAGCCAGGCTGCACAGACAGCTGCCCGTTACTACTCAGTAGTTGCTTGAATCCCACTAAATGCTTGTCAAAGTGCCCAGAGAGCTGAAAGTGAGCTCTTTAAATTACATTTGCTGAAAGATCCCTGGTGCCTGTCCCTGCTTTTCGTTTTCAGCAACTCTCTGGAATCACAGTTTGTTTTACAGTGATGTTTTGTTTTTCTTTTCCTGCATCCAACCTATAAGTCATGGATGATGCATATTAGACACATTAAATGGGTTTCAGAGGGGCTGTGCACCATGTGTGTGTAAGGCTGAGGTCTGAGACAAGTCTGTGTTTACTTTCTATACTGGGAAACTGTATGGTGTGATGCTCCCTTATGCACAGCTCTGGACAGACATTTGGCCTCATTTGAAACCTTAGAAAGAGGTTGTATGGAGGGGAGAGGCAAAACTGCTGAGGCCATCGCCCAGGAGGAGGAGGAAAAAGCAGAGTCTGCTGGACGGGTTAAAGCAAAACCTGGAAATCAGGACTACTTGGATTGATGCCTGACCACAGCTGACAACGGACGAGTCTCTACATTTTCTATGCTTCTGTTTCCTCATCTGTGAAATTGGCCCCCCTTTCTCAGGGAAGGTATATAGAGGAAGTGTTTTAAGCTCCCCTCACAGAACCATTTCTTTGTAGACAAGGAGCTCTCGTATGTTTTCAGGAGAGTTTTTAATTAGAAGCAGAATGGCTCCTTCCATTTAAGAAAAACAGATTTTTGTTCTTATTATACATTTATGACCATACATTTATGACCATACGCCANAACTCTCTGGAATCACAGTTTGTTTTACAGTGATGTTTTGTTTTTCTTTTCCTGCATCCAACCTATAAGTCATGGATGATGCATATTAGACACATTAAATGGGTTTCAGAGGGGCTGTGCACCATGTGTGTGTAAGGCTGAGGTCTGAGACAAGTCTGTGTTTACTTTCTATACTGGGAAACTGTATGGTGTGATGCTCCCTTATGCACAGCTCTGGACAGACATTTGGCCTCATTTGAAACCTTAGAAAGAGGTTGTATGGAGGGGAGAGGCAAAACTGCTGAGGCCATCGCCCAGGAGGAGGAGGAAAAAGCAGAGTCTGCTGGACGGGTTAAAGCAAAACCTGGAAATCAGGACTACTTGGATTGATGCCTGACCACAGCTGACAACGGATGAGTCTCTACATTTTCTATGCTTCTGTTTCCTCATCTGTGAAATTGGCCCCCCTTTCTCAGGGAAGGTATATAGAGGAAGTGTTTTGAGCTCCCCTCACAGAACCATTTCTTTGTAGACAAGGAGCTCTCGTATGTTTTCAGGAGAGTTTTTAATTAGAAGCAGAATGGCTCCTTCCATTTAAGAAAAACAGATTTTTGTTCTTATTATACATTTATGACCATACGCCAGGTTTTTGTTGTTTTGTTTTTTTTTTAATACTGTGCCTTTCCAATTTTGCTATTAATATGTCAAGAGAAAATCACAGATGGTGTCCAAATTCCAATTCATGGGAATGGAATTAATATCTCCATTAAAATGAAAAAGGGGGAGTAATTTGGGGAAGTTTCAGAAGCGCTGGCGGTTAATAGTTGGACTCATCACTCCCATCCCAGTGACTCATACTGGGAAGGGATAGTGCCTCTGTCATCTTCAGACATTTAACACCTCTCTAACAAGATTTAACATCAGCTGGGATGTGTGAACAAATAATATGGAGCAACCTGAGACTTCCTAGGACATCTGTCTCTAAACTGTGTCAGGGCCTGATTCTGTCAGAGGTGGGTGGGAGTTGGAGAGGCTACACGTCGGCCTTTTTGTTTTTAGTACCAGCAGTGGGGATTTTTGGTTACAAGTCATCCCTCCCAGATCATGTTTCTGAAGATGTAAAGGAGAAAACAAGGTTCAGAAAAAAGCAGCCTGCCAAAAGTAAGAATATTTTAAGAAGATCTTTCTGACTCTCTCCAGATTATGTGTAAATTTAAGTTACTAAGAGAAAATGAGAACCATTTGTTTAAAGTTCAAATCCTGTCTGGCCTTTACTAGGCTAGGTTTCAAGCATCCTGTTTTGCCTACTCTCTGCGTCTCAATCCATCACCTTGATGCAACTTTCCCCATGAGAGATCTCCATAGCTCTATCCGAGCTGTTGGACTTGGGAACAAAAATATCAGTGCTGGAGCTCTCTCCTGCAAGGTTCGTGTGTTGTCAAGTGTTTGAGCACAAGAAGAGTA
Organism: Oxylabes madagascariensis; assembly: GCA_013400675.1. Classification (NCBI taxonomy): domain Eukaryota; kingdom Metazoa; phylum Chordata; class Aves; order Passeriformes; family Timaliidae; genus Oxylabes; species Oxylabes madagascariensis. Next base: position 25,231 of record VYZR01071921.1, on the reverse strand, counting down.
TGAAATACCCCAAAGCTGTGTGGTTTCAAGTATCTCAGGCTGAGTAGGTGTTAGAAAATTGAATTCAAACCAAACCCTGTTCTCAAACTTTTCTGACTTTTATCTTCAAGGGAGCCCCGTAGGCTGAGTTTGGGCTGTGGATTCCAAAAATCTGATGGTGCCTCAACTCGCCCTTGTAATTTGGCTGTCATGGCTCTACCACAGTTCAAATTTACAGCAGTCCCACCTCAACTGTGTTGAGACAGAAATCTCAAGTTCAAGTGTACATGGCAGTCTGGAAACAAGTGATGAATATTAATTAAAAAAAATCCAATTTGTCAACAAATTCCTCTTTTAGATATTGTAAGTAGTTTCCAGATCTGAATTACATAAAAACAATCCAGAATTTATATGTAGGTACTAAAATGGTTCTGTTCATTGGGAAAACTTGAGGATCCTATAATAAAATTTAATGAAAGCAGTGTGGTTTCCTGACATTTCCAACATACTATAATTCATTCAATGTAATTTATAAACCCTTAATTTATTTTTCAAAGTTCTGAAAGCTCAGTGTTTCACTGTGAAACTTACCTCAACATATCTTTGTGTTTTTTGATGGAGAGCTCTAAAAGGTTAGCCAAACTGTAGGCACTGAAGGAAAATCCATGCTTCTAATAATCTCTACTCCTGCTTTCTGGGAAACACCTTGTCTTCCTTATTTTTTTTTTTTTTGGGGGGGGGGGGGGGCGGGCGTGTGGCAGGTGGTGAGACAGCAGCACAAGTATTCTGCCTACAGATCTGTGTAGACCTTTGGGGAGGAAATGGAGATACCACCCCCTTAACAAATTACAAGGAGCAGCACACACTCTTTTTACCAACAGCTTTTAAGGCAACTTTTGTTGGGCACTCACAATGCAGACACACCCATAAAGATCAGTCAGCTCTTTTCTGGTGATGCTCATGATGACAAGAAGTGTGTCCAGCCAGTCAGAGAAGCAGGCTATGGGAGACATTGATGAAACCACTCCTACCCATCAGACAAGGTTGGAGTCAAAAAGGAAATTACTTAGTACTGCATCCATTGTCAGTCACCTACCATGTAAAGAGACTGTGCTCAGGAATCTGTTTGTCATTGCTAATTTTTTTTTTTTTTTGGCAATATATATGCGCTCTTTCATTTCACAGATATAAAATCAGGCCTATATCACTCAACAAAACCTTTGCTGCAAGCATTTTGTCAGGTTAGATGGTCGCCTATAAGAACACTGACAATTTTACAGGCAATGGAGATTTAGGAAAATGAACTATTGCAGACTTTGACAATCAGACTGTTGTAATGATGAGAAGACATGATGAGAAATCAGTGGTTTCCACTATCAGTTACTATGGTGAGGGGAAAACTGATGTGTTTTTACAAACCAGAACATGCAAGGGAGGATGCAATCCAGTATAAGCGATAGGAACTGAGCTTCTGATAAACCCCCAGAGCCTGCATGTCTGCTGACAGGTGGGAAGTACTTGCTGCTTCCCTCCATGCCCAGAATCTTCTTAATCCCTCACAATAAACACAAGAACCTCATGGTGTAACTGCTGTGCCGATGTGGGGTGATTGGTGCTGCTGCAAGCTCATGTCCATCTGCAGCAAAGCATCCCATGGAGCAGTAAAAGAGAGGAGAAAGCCTTTTGATCACTCCTGAGCACCCTCATCTCATTGGCCATTGGCCCCCAGACGTGGCTGATGGACTTACTTCCACCACAGGCCTGCTAAAATGCTTTTCATGGACTTACACGATGTTGAGGTCCTGAATACTACTGACCATAGGTGATGATCACTGAGTGGTTACTGAGATGGTTCAGATTTTCCTGAAAGCCCTGACTCCTGAAGTTATCTGGTTACACATGGAGCTCAGTTTCTGTTCTAAACGGAAAGATTCCTAGTCCTGGCAGATGCAGAAAAGTCCTCAAAATGTAGTATCTAAGGGCTCCAAACATAATATCCTATGCAAAGAAATTAAATTATGTGCTTTTAAATATCTTACTATTTTACAATCGCTATTGCAATTCATTTTTGAAATTTCTGACATTATATGCTCAGGAATGAAAGTATTTGCTCCTTGACCTCAGAAAAGTCTTGTAATACTGACAAGTAATTTCATTAAGATATAGCAGCCATTGTGCTACAGCAACCACCTCAAAAATCTTTTCAGCTGCCTGAGGTAACTAAATAACGATAGTTCATTATTCACAGGTTGCTTAAGCATTCTCTTTATTAAGTGCAGGGAAGTTTAGATAACATCTAATTGCAAAGAGAAGCACTGGAAAGTTTCTGAGGGTGGCAACTACATACCTAAATGACACTTATTTATTTAGAAGTGCTTAAGACATGCCTTTCACTTATCCTAGGCAGACACAGAGCCTTGAAATCAAAATTCATGCAATATCGCTTGGCTCAGTGCCTATACTTGGAAGAACTTTTTCATCACACCCAAACTGAGAAACTCCTTTCCCAGTTTCTCTCACTTAATCATCCTTTTTCTGCAGACACCACCCAGAGCAAAAAACTGGGGTTAGCAGAGAAATCCTTGCTCAACTACAAGGCTGCAGATGAATTTTTTAAACATGTTACCAAAATAATAAGAAAAAGTACAGATTTATTCCCCAAGTTTTGACTGTCATGATTAATTCCAGAGCTAATTGTTCTCCAGCCATATTAAACCCTGAACGTGAGTCTTCTGATTGAAACACTGACACAACTGTAGCAATGGCAGTGAGGATGTGATGTAGCAACACTATGAGCATGGCAATGGTGTAGTCTATGATTTAGTGCTGACAATCCTTAGCCAAAGTGTGGCCATGAGGCATAGTTTCAGAATTAACACTTATAGGAGAGGGAAAGCATGTTGTTGTCATTGAGCTGGAATAACCCACTGAATACAAGCCATGGAATCAGTGATTGCCTCTATCACACACTCACTGCATGCTGAGCTGGATTTTTTCAGGGGTTAATATGCTGATACAGGCAAGGCAACACTCACAACGTTCTCTGTCATCTCAGCCCTATTACACAAATAGGTTGGAGGCCTTTTTTGAAAGAACCTCGAACAATACCTCTAAAAAAATATCTTCCCTTCCCCCAGCCCCAAAGCAACATACATCAAAAGAAGTTTTTCAATACTGCAACCTTAACCCTCCCCCTTAGAAACAGGCATTTTGTGTTTCACATAAGCTGGACCAGATCTGGCACTGCTCCAGCCCCGTTTGGAATATGCACCTCTAGTGGTAGTTTGTTAATTGTAGGAATCTTTACCACTGCTCACTTTCTGTAAGGCACCTTTCCAAGGGAAGGAAGCTTGTGCAGCTCCCAGCCAGAGAGTGCTGTGTTTAGCAGCGTACAAAGAAAAGCTTCTCACTCCAGGCAGGCACACGCACATGATTTCAATATCCTCACTCTGAGTTTGGAAGCTGCAACTACTACTTTAGACCACAGCAACTGAAAACACCCCAGGGGGAGAGCAAGCAAGAGGTTCAGATCCTGTATGTAGAGCCATGACAACAGCATGGTTTGAGCCCTGCTGCAGCAATCAGCCATTGGTGCAGCACATCATATGGTGCTGGGAGAGCTTTCTGAGGCAGGTGGGCATGCAATGAATAAAACTAAAATGGAAACAACCTAGTTTTCATCAAGAGAAGTGAGGAGAAGAAGCCATGGCAGAGGGTTGTTCTTATCAAATTATTTTCTGGACACGAAAGTGATATTTGTTCGTAAAGGCACCGGTGCAGAGGATTTGCACAAATGACTCCAAAGCACCAGAGACAACACAGGGTTAGTCAGAGTCAGGCCCTTAAGAAGGAAGGAGAAACAGGGGTAGCACCAGGGCATACTTTCCTATTTATCACCTCTCCTGCTTCTCCAGATCTTACTGACTCCTGTGGGGCCTCTCTGCTCTACTCAGTTGGTGTCTTTGCTAAAACATTGAGCGACACTGCAGGGAGAGAAGAATCTACATTATCCAAATGTGGGCTTGTTTAGCCTGATCCTCTGTAAAATGCTAAATATACTGATAGCCCTTCAAAACAGTTCAGTATTTTATCCATAACCAAGAGTGTATGGCTTTAATAAAATCTGCTTTGGAGCACTTTTTGATGTGCTGTGGGTCTGAGAATTCTCTGTGGTTTGTGATCACTTGTTTTTCTAATATTTTGGTCAGTGTCCAATCCCACTCGTGTAACTGGATATACCCATGTAATTTCTGGTAGAATTGAATTTTCCACACAGCACAATTTTTAGCCCTCTGGTGTTCTCTGACACATGAACAGAGGTTACTGCCAGCTTGACCAAATTTTACGTATTCATGCTTTCAAGTATGGGGCAGAATAACATTAACTGATCTCTTCAAAGTCCTGTACAAGTGCTTTAAAGTGGCCTAGTCTTCCCAACAGGAAACAAATTTCACCATCTCCTATTTTGTGACAGCAATGTTTCCTGAGGTGTGGGAGACCTAAGAAGGAAAGTTGGGATTTGACAGTTTACAGTCCTGTCACTCATTTTAAAGCACTCAACTACAGTTCATCAACCACCAAAGGCCTTCCTTAGAAAGATGTTGGCTAGAGGGGCGCTGGGGTGCTGTGGGGCTGTGGTGGGCAGGGGTGCACGTGGGGCCCTCATCACCCCCATGGCATATCACCACCACCTGACAATGCAGCAATCACAGAGTCCCAAGGCAGGATAAAAGGAGATTTCTCCCATGTCCCCCACTGACAGATCTGGCCTGAGAGCAGCCTAAAGACATCTGAGAGACATCTGAGAGGAGGTCCCCAAGGAGATGGTAGAATTATTTGGGCTGAGGGAGGAAGATCTGGGCATGGATGAGGCTGCTAGATGTTCTCTGCTGCAAAAACAGCTCCCATTGGGGCCATATTCAAAGTCCATCTGATGGATGTAAATCCTGTTTCAGCCTTCAGCAAATAGATGCAAGCCACTCAGGACGCGAGAAACATCAGCCACTGTAGGTGCCTGAGGCTGTCAGGCCTTTTTAGCTGGGTAACAACAGTCAGGCCAAGGGAATGCCTTCTGGAGGAGCAAAGCAGGGCTTGTCATTCTCATCCCCCTGAAGAGCCAGGGGCAGCAGGCACAAGAAATGGGATGCAGAGACATTGCCAGAGGTCCCAGGGTTTTGAAGCACCCACTGGTGGCCTGTCAGCTGCAGGAAGTATTTTTGTCCCCAAGGTAGATCAGATGGGGTATTTGGTCACTCTTGGACCCCCTGAGATGGCTCCAGGTAGGGCAGATTGGAGTTTGGGCATCTCTTGGGAGGTGTGAGCAGCCTCTGGGAAGAGGCACTTGGTCACATGCTCCGAGAACAGCTGATCACTGGCACTGAGGTCAGGAAGCAATGTTCCCCCAGCGCAGATTGGCGCTGGTCCTTGGGTGTTGTTTTATCTTTCTCTGCAGCACCAAGCATGACCACTTGTCAGGGCTTCTTTGGGTCATTTTGGCCAGGTGCCAGATGCTCATGCTCTACAGAGGCGGTCCTTGTGCCCCTCATCTTGGGGGAGGAAAATTTCAAGACTCCTAGAGTGGCTCTGAGGGTGAACCCCAGGGATTGCTTCTTGTCCCTGGGGCACAAAGCATAGCACCTTATCAGGGCTCCTCTGGACTCTTGGGATCATCAGTCATTTAATCACACTGACATTCACGGATAATTTCAAGTGGGCACATAAGAAGCAAACTCTTCAATCCTTCCGGTCAGGTATCCTCCAGGCACACAGGGCTTCTAAACAGAGGAATTGCTTTTCAGTGTTGGATGCCCACCTATCCTTATGCATGTCAGCATTACCAGTAACAATATTCCTCTTCACTACATGGCTGCAGAATTCATTTAAAGTTCATCAGCAATCTTTAGTCATGCTCCTGGAGAGTGAAGTGTTTCCCCACGGGCAGCAGGGACATGAACTGCATCGCACTGACCCACCAAGGTTTGGTCTCTTGTGATGCCTGGACTGGTTGGGCACTTTCTCCCATGAAACTTCCCAATGGAAGCTCAGTTAATGCCAGCCATGGATATTTCCTCTTTTAAGAGGCAGCCACCAGTTCTGAAAGGAGGCAGACTGGCACCACCAGCCCCATACTCAGAGCCCACCCACACTCTGTCGCGGAGGTGGTCTCGCCCGGAGCGATCCCTCTCCGGTGACCCGGCTTCCCTGTTCCCCGCCGACACTGAGGCAGGTACGGCCTGGTCTGCAGGGCAGACACCATTGATCCCGTGGGCTCTTTGCCTTGCCCAGCGGATCCACTCCCGAGCAATACCAGCAACAGTGCAAGGAGGCAAGGAGGTCTCTGTGAGGGAATATCTGAATGAGTTTATTAGAGGCCTGGCTTGACCTCCTAACCTCATGATATTTGCCTCACGGAGCAAGCAGCAGAGCCTGAACAGTAATTTTTATCTGGGGGAGGGACAAGGGGCAGGAGGCGAGGGAGACCCAATGGGAAGGATCCAGGGAGTGGTCCGAGGGGTGAGGGGCATCCCTGGGATCCAATTCCCTGGAGGGGGTAGGGGATTCCTCTAGATCCAGCCAATCACTCGACGCCCAGCCGAGAGCTTTCTGGAAGCCAGGCTGGGCCCCGAGATGACAGGCATGTTTCCCGGGGAGGGGAGAAAGGAAGGGATACATTACAGGGGAGGAGCGAACCGGGTAGAGACTATTCGGGAAGAAGGGAAGGCGTGCATCAGTTAAACCAACGGGGTAAAACTGAACATGAAATACAGAACATAAAACACCACTACAACACACCTCATCCATGGCTCAGCTGGCCAGTGGAGGCTGGATCTGGTTGTGACTCTGTGGAGCTGGACTCCAGGCAAGAAAGGGAACCATTGTGTAAAGCCCAGGTGAGAGCTCACCTGTACCACTATGGACATTTCTCATTCCTCTAGTTTTTTTTCTAGAAGACCACACCATAAATGGTGTACTAGCAAATGTCACTTGGTGCACAGTTGAGGAATGGTGAAGAAGTCCTGCATGCTCTCTACATCTCTGCAAAGATCATGCTGAGTGAATCAAACTCCTTTCTTTCAAAACTCCTGTCACAATGAAATGAATGTATATGGTATCAATTCCCTTATTTACATAGTCTGAATGTACATACAAATTTTGGCATAGATGTATAAAATGACAGCAGTAATACCTTCCTTACTCTTTCAGTACTCAAAATACCAAATCCTAAAGGAACAAAATATTTGCTAGGGTTTAAGACAAGATCTGAATATCTTCCCACAAAGTGAGGTAGGCAAATAACTCTCAGAAATGTTAAAATCATAAATGAACTGTGAAGTGCATTAGGGTGGATTGACCTTGGCTGACTGTCAGGTGCCCACCAAGCCACCCTATCACTCCACTCTGCAACAGAACAGGGGAAGAAAATACAATTAAAGCCTCATGGGTTGAAATAAGGACAGGAAGATCACTCAGCACCAGTGTTTTCTGTTTCACTAGCTCATTTTTAATAAAAACAACAAACTGCATCTCTTTATAGCAACAAAAGCCGTCTCAATCTACTTGTAACTGCTTTACTCAACAGAACTTTACACCCAAATACAGTAAATAGAAAAGGAGACCCACATTCCTTCTGCCAAAACTGTCATGGCCCTTCACCTTGTATGTAGCTGAAACAGTTTCAGGCCTTGTACAAATCTTTCTACCTGCGATCAGCTCCTCTAGAACCCTAAAATCAACAAGCCATTCCTGTATGAACACTGAGCTCAGCACTGTTAGATGTTCTCAGTCCAAGGAGTTTTAGCTGCTTTATTAAAATATTGGCTTTAGTTATTTGGGCTGGGTTTTTTTAAATGCCCACAGACTCGCAAGGAGTGCATTCCAACACATTAAAATGTATTATATTATTGCAATATTTGTAGTAGCACTTATTAAAACTGTGTTCAGGGAGTTGAGATCATAAATTCTCCCGATCTGCATCCATACCCGAGCTGGAGTATGTTTATGTTTGATAGATGGGCTGTAAAATGAGGGCACATTCTCACATGTGAAGTGTGAATAGTTTCTCCACTTATTTATTGCAGTTGATGTTATGTGGGGCCTGGGACAAACCTTGTGTTCCAGACAGAACTGACAGAAGGGGAAATGATGGTGAAAAGAGAGTACATTGTCAGAGCCCCTGAATAAACATCAATTAAATCTTCCAATATATTTCCTTGGACTTGGAATCAAACAAACAGTTTTAAAAACTTTTCTTGATCTCCATGTGTTCCTTGCTGTAGCTGCTACACTGCTTCAACATCAAAAGCTTCCCAGTGCTGCACCTCATTCCGAAGGGCTGAAAAGATGAATAAAAAAGTGCTTGGTTAAACCCCACCGACACACCCAGAAAACAGAAGCAGGAAGATATGAGGAAGGTTAGGTTTGAACAAATGTGCAAAATATACTACACTGTCTATGCTAGAAATTTGCGCTCTGATGCTACTTCGCTAAGTACAGCTGGAGAATGGTGCAAGTGATGGGAGCTTTTCATCTCAAACTATTGCCCCTTCTGTAAGGCTGAGCTGTCATTCTTACACAAGGGCCTCTTCCAGGACCATGATTGGTTAATCTCTCTGAAGTTAAATAAAGCGTCATTGTTCATAAACATTAAAATCCTTCACTCTCTTACCAAGAAAAGGAAGACAAACTAGGCTATAAGATGAGATGATGCTACATTAATCATGCCTCAATCAGGAAGGCACTTGAGGGAAATCTCAGTATCTGCAAGTTGTTTGCAAACTTGTTGTTCAGCCTTATCAAAATCAAGCACGCTGTATTTTGGCTGAAGTAGGCAAGCACAGAGAAGTGAGTAAGGCAAATCTACTCTTTATTGAAGCATTCCCACAGTAAGAGAGCATTATCCTGCAAAATCAGATACAGAAAACATACCCCAATTTAAGAATGCTCTTCACTTTTCAGAAAGAAAGGTGCAGTTAGCAAAAGCCAGACATTTCAGAGTTGCAGCTCTTCTTCAGTCAAGTTTCAAGGGGCAGATTTAAATGGGACAGTCAAAAGGATATGTGCCAGGAAAGGCTCATGAATTGTGAGGGGAGCTCATGTTTTGGGAGCAGGCAATAACAAGGAAAGTAGTGTAAGTAAGAGAGGATGATTTTCAGATTGAACCTGCATTTTCTTAATTTCACATTAAAAAACTAGCACTTTATATGTTTCTCTCTTATTTCCTCGTCTAAGTTCACTTTAGGTCAAGAGTATATTTACAAACATCCTATAGCCTTTATTTACTATTAAATATATAGACAATGATAGTGCTACCTGAAAATGCGGATGTGAAGGACATGTAAGTAGCCCCACATACAAGCCTTGGGGATAAGGTGTGGGAGAGGCCGTATACCCAGGTGCACAATACTCTTCTCTCACATGTGCTCAGACTCAGCCTGTTAACTATTACAAGGACTAGTGATAGTAGTGACTGTTATTTGCAGTAGTGGGACTGGGAGTTCGAGATCCCAGCCAAAGTACCAGGATCAGTTGCAATGCCAGCTGCTAATGTCTCTGTGCTCAGGTGGAGGTCAGTGATGAGTGGTGTCCCTCAGGGCTCTGTCGTGGGACTGGTGCTCTTTAATGAAAAAAGGATATAGTCTCATGCTGTGTCAAGGGAGGGTCAGGCTGGACATCAGGAACAATTTCTTCACAGGAAGAGTTATCAAGCATTGGAGTGGGCTGCCCAGGGAGGCGGTTCAGTCACTATCCCTGGAGGTGTTCAAGAAATGAGTGGACATGTTCCTTAGTGCTATGATCTAGTTGACAAGATGATAAGTCAGAGGTTGGACTTGACAGTCTTGGAGGTCCCCTCCAACCTAAGCAACTCTGTGATTCTGTAATATCTTTGCCAATGACACAGTGAGATCAAGTGCACCCTCAGCAAGTTTGCAGATAACACAAACCTGAGCAGTGCAGATGGCACAATAGAAGGATGGGATGCCATGCAGGGGGACCTGGACAAGCTTAAGAAGTGCGCCCATGAGAACCTCTTTAAGTTCAGCAAGGTCAAGTGCAGTGTTCTGTACCTGCATCAGTGCAATCCCAGATGTGAGTCTAGGCTGGGAGAAGAACCCACTGAGAACAACCCNTTGGGACTGGTGATTCTGTAATATCTTTGCCAATGACACAGTGAGATCAAGTGCACCCTCAGCAAGTTTGCAGATAACACAAACCTGAGCAGTGCAGATGGCACAATAGAAGGATGGGATGCCATGCAGGGGGACCTGGACAAGCTTAAGAAGTGCGCCCATGAGAACCTCTTTAAGTTCAGCAAGGTCAAGTGCAGTGTTCTGTACCTGCATCAGTGCAATCCCAGATGTGAGTCTAGGCTGGGAGAAGAACCCACTGAGAACAACTCTGGAGAAAAGGACTTGGGACTGCTGGTGAACCAAATGTTGAACATGAGCCAACGGTGGGTGCTTATCAGACAGAAGGCCGGTGGTATCCTGGGCTGCATCAAAACAAGGGTGCCCAGCAAATCAAGGGAGGTGATTGGCCCTTCTCCTCTGCCCTCACGAGACCCCACCCGGAGTGTTGCATCCAGGTCTGAAGCTCTCAGCAAAGGAAGGATGTGGACCTATAGGAGCAAGTCCAGAGGAGGCCACAAAGATGATCAGAGGCATGAAGCACCTCTCCTATGAAAACAGGCTAAGAGAGCTGGAGTTATTCAGCCTGGAGATGAGAAGGCTCTGAAGAGGCTTCATTGCATCCTTCCAGTACTTCAAGGGCCTAGAAGCCCCAGTACTTCAAGGGGCTTATAAAAAACAGGGAAAACAGCTAGTGGTAGGAGAAGGTGGAAATGGTTTTAAACTAAAAGAGAAGAGATTTAGATTAAATGTTAGGAAGAAAACCTTTACTATGAGTGTGGAAGGGAAAGACTTGCTCCCACACACTGAGTCATGCCAGAAAAGAGGAACTTTATTTACATCTTTCACATTTTATAGAACTCCAAAGGGATCCATGGATTGGAGGTGAGA
>VYZR01071916.1:0-12241 GCA_013400675.1 Oxylabes madagascariensis | reverse complement strand
TTTTCTGTCACTTTTGATCTGCAGAGTCTGTTTCCATCTAACTTTGTAGTGATTTCACTGTCGTTTGTGTTGTAGTTAGTGTCAAGTGTGATAGAAAATATTTGTGTGTCTATTCATTCTGAGTTATAGTCCTTGTTGTTTACAGCTGTAGTAGATATAGAAAATTCTGACAAATGTCTCATTTTTGACTGTGTTCTCCTAATACATGTTTGTGTAAAGGCAAAGCTGTCAGAAAATAAAGTGCAATACTGAAAATAAAACTGCCTTATATCAAAACAAGTTTTAAGAGCCTTGGGTATTAATTTAAGGATGTAAATAAGGAACTTAAAGTAGATTCCAAGTATCAAACCTGAAAAAGGCAGAGCTCACTTCTGTGAGCTTGCAAAGCAGGGCTGGAATGGTGCTTACCTAGAACTCAAGTCAGTTCAGAGCACCCTAATTCCCACAGAAGCTGAAATAAAATATAGGTATGTGCAGTCTTTAATGAATCTGGTCTTCTCTGTCAGGGATACTAAATCTACGTTGAATTGGTTTGTGATAAATAAAGGGAATGTGTTTTCATTGCTAGACCTCAAAACTGGGAAGTTGTGTTTTGCATGAAATGTGATAAGATTATTCTGTGTTCAGTCACTGCTGTTCAGTAGTGACATTAGTTAACATGAATTGCCTATGAAGATGCTTGTAAAAGTGGATGCTTGATTATGGTGAATTTAATGTAATCAGAGTTAAAATGATACTCCTAATCTGAGAGTGAAGTTCTGTGTGGGTGGTACGATGAGAACTGAAGTATTAGGAAATAAGCATCTATTAGGAATAGCATCTATTGAGATTTATACAATTGCACCCTAAAAGCTTTTTTTCTCCTAAAATTGGAACCGGGAGTTTATGAAAAACATTATTTTGTGGGAAAGTTGAAAAATTTACACAAATGTAGTATATTGCATTTCTTTCTTTTAAATTTTATGAAAATCTGGAGTACTGTAGAGAGAAATCTTATGCTTGCAACTAGCAGAACTAGATTTGTTAGTAATGAAAGTACTTTTAAAATACTTCTGTAGTTTTGAGGCCACAATGTTCAAATTCATTGTAAAGCTGGATTAAACTATGCTTATATATGTAAAACTCATTACCTACTGTAAATGGATTTAAAGGGAGTGCTCTGTCAGTGAACTTTCCACTGCATTGATGGAACCAAACTTAATATATATCCAGGACTGTTGAAAATGCTCATTCAATTGATTGAAGCTTGCCTTTTGTATGTAGTTATATCCTGGAAGATTATTTTGAACATTGCAGTTTCAGTGAGATAAATAAAAAATATTTAGGAAATGGGATTGCTAACTTGATTTTATTCACTTCTTAAATATTGGTTTTGACTTTGTAATGGACTTTGCTAAGATTTTTCATTTCTTACCTTGATAGGAGCCTTTTTATATGGACAAAGTTATACTGTATTAGCATTAGCAGAAGAAATAGCTGTCATTATCATCTGTGGAAAATCAATGTATATTTTATATATAGATTGATGACATTGTATCAACAGTATTGGAGCCTAGGAATTCTAGAGGGGTCAAGAACAGGACAACTGAGCACTTGCATCATCAAAGAAGATGAGATGCATTTACTTGGGCAGATTTTCCTCTGGGCCTGCCTTTAGTCCCTGAATTGGGAAGAGTGAAATATTTACATGGCTTGGCTCTTGACAGTAAATAGTATTAATTAAATACAGGGCTTGAAAATGACACTGGTATTTCAGATGAAGGCCAGTAGATTATGCCTTGGCTTTCTGGAAATTGAATTCCAGTAGTCTGTTTATTTGACAGCATTATAGTACAATACTTTGAGGTTCATGGATATTTGTGTACATTAAAGTGGGTGAATTTTTCTAATACCACATTGTGGGGATGTTAGGCTCAGAAGACTTATCTGCTGTGATGGTAAGGAAATTTGTAGATGATTGTAATATAAAGTGTTGTACAATGTGTTTCTCTGTGATTAATTTGCTTTTATATTAACTGGACTGGCAAGAAATTACAGGTTTTCTTTTTAAAACAAACATTGGATGTTGAAAAATTTAGATGAAAGGTCCTAGATAAGTCACAGAAGTTCAGCATTATGCAAATAATTTAGAAATATTGGTGAGTATTACAGTATCATTGTGCAGGGCTCTAACCATTCAAATATGTTACAGAAACCTCCTCTAGTCATCTCACCACAACCAAAAAACACAATATTTGCCAGTGTGTAAATGTGTTGCTAAAACTCTGTTTGCAACTGTGGCCATGATAAATGAAGATTACGCCCTGTTCTCCTATTCCAACATCTGTTTTTATGGTCCAGATTCTTGCCTTTTTTCGTTATCAGTACTTTCCTTCCTTCAGTAATCCCAAATCAATAAACGACAGCGTTCTCTATACACCAAGCTCTGTATCTTTCAAAATGACAACAATAGGCAAACTAGGAATATTTAAAATTAGAACTGAGAAAAGAATTAGTTTTATAGTAGGTATTGCAATTTGGTTTTTCCTTGAGGGAAGCTGTAGTAGTGTCAGAAGGAATTAAAATGTTTCTATTCATGTTTTTTTCAGCACGTTTTTCTTAGCTTATATTTGAATGTTCTCACTTAAACTTTAAAACGTTATCCTTAAAAGTAACACATTGAATTGAAGATCCCTTTTTGCCTTGGATTCCTTTGTCCTTCAATCTCTAGGTACCTATTTTACTGCTTAAGAGAGTGAGATATCACCTACATTTCTTTCTTCAGGTCATGAGCTTGAAACTGTGTGGTGACACAGTTTAATAGTCTTTTAAAATGGGATAAAACCATCAACATTTCTCTAAAAGTAGGTGGCCAACACATGAAATTTCACTTGGGTTAATTTTTATGGCCTTTCAGTTTTCAGTTGTGGTTTTTTGCTTGGCTTCTCTTCACAGATCCTGGTTAACTGTGTTTTTATTGCTTAGTCCTGCTGAACAGAGTAATGTAAAACTTTTTCTGTCTTGAGTTACAGTATGTAACTTCCAGGATGTATCCTGTGGGTGGAATAGGGTTTATCTGCAGCTGATGGTATGTGGAGCTTGATGCATGACTACTAATGTTTAAAATATTCCTTGTCCCTGATTGTGATTTTAGTCTTTCCTTCCTCATGAGCTTATTCTTTTGTCAATATCAAAGTTCGAGGCTCTTGATCAGCTGCATTGAGTTTGCATGGCCAAGCTTTGGTAATGGATAGATTCTTTGAGAAGCTGCCAGAAGCTTCCTCCTTGTCCAGCAGAGCCAGTCACTGGCAGTGCCAAAGACAGACGTGCTGCTGGTCAAGGCTAGGCCAGCTAGGAATGGTGGTAATGCCTCTGAGATAACATTTAAGAAGAAAAGACAAGTTCTTGCACCGTTGTAATTGCGAGCAGGGAAGAGCTGAGTGGGAATATGTGAGAGGAACAACTCTGCAGATGCCAAGGTCAGTGCAGAAGGAGGGGGAGGAGGTGCTCCAGGCAGCAGAGCTGAGAGGAGGCTTTGACCCTGTGGAAGGCCCATGCTGAAACAGGGTGCTGACAGGGACCTGCAGACCTATGGAGAGAGGAGCCCATGCTAGAGCAGGTTTTTGGTAGGACTTGTGACCCTGTGGAGGACCTGCAGGGGAACAGCCTCCCTTGAAGGGCTGTACCCCATGGACGAGTGACCCACAGTGCTGCGGCTTGGGGAAGACTGTTGCCCACGGGATGGACTCAGATTGCAGCAGTTTGTAGAGAACTGTTGCTCCTGAGATAGACCTGCTTTAGAGAAGTTCATGGAGAACTGTCTCCCATGGGAGGAGCCCCATGTCGCCGTAGGGGAAGGATTCCTCTCCCTAAGTAGTGGCAGAGACAAAGGGTGATGATGACCTGACCATAACCCCCATTGCCTCTCTTCCTGCTCTGATGGGGGAGAAGGCAGAGCTGGGAAGGAAGGAAGGCTGAGAGGAAGGTGTTGTTGGGGTTTCATTTTACTTCTCATTATCCTTCTCTGATTTTGTTAGCAATAAATTCGGTTAATATCTCTGATTCTAACCTGTTTTGCCTGTGATGGTGTTCGGTGAATGATCCTTCCCAGTCCTTATCTCAGCTCATGAACTTGTTATACTTTCTTTCCCCTGTGCGTCTGCGGAAAGGAGTAAGAGAGAGTTCTTTGGTGGGTGTCTGGCATCAGACCACAGTCAACCCACTACGTCAGCATTGAAATATTTGAGGAAGCAATACCAGCAAGTCAAACTGTATAACACTATTGTTGCCTCACTTAAAACGTACNAGCTTCCTCCTTGTCCAGCAGAGCCAGTCACTGGCAGTGCCAAAGACAGACGTGCTGCTGGTCAAGGCTAGGCCAGCTAGGGATGGTGGTAATGCCTCTGAGATAACATTTAAGAAGAAAAGACAAGTTCTTGCGCCGTTGTAATTGCGAGCAGGGAAGAGCTGAGTGGGAATATGTGAGAGGAACAACTCTGCAGATGCCAAGGTCAGTGCAGAAGGAGGGGGAGGAGGTGCTCCAGGCAGCAGAGCTGAGAGGAGGCTTTGACCCTGTGGAAGGCCCATGCTGAAACAGGGTGCTGACAGGGACCTGCAGACCTATGGAGAGAGGAGCCCATGCTAGAGCAGGTTTTTGGTAGGACTTGTGACCCTGTGGAGGACCTGCAGGGGAACAGCCTCCCTTGAAGGGCTGTACCCCATGGACGAGTGACCCACAGTGCTGCGGCTTGGGGAAGACTGTTGCCCACGGGATGGACTCAGATTGCAGCAGTTTGTAGAGAACTGTTGCTCCTGAGATAGACCTGCTTTAGAGAAGTTCATGGAGAACTGTCTCCCATGGGAGGAGCCCCATGTCGCCGTAGGGGAAGGATTCCTCTCCCTAAGTAGTGGCAGAGACAAAGGGTGATGATGACCTGACCATAACCCCCATTGCCTCTCTTCCTGCTCTGATGGGGGAGAAGGCAGAGCTGGGAAGGAAGGAAGGCTGAGAGGAAGGTGTTGTTGGGGTTTCATTTTACTTCTCATTATCCTTCTCTGATTTTGTTAGCAATAAATTTGGTTAATATCTCTGATTCTAACCTGTTTTGCCTGTGATGGTGTTCGGTGAATGATCCTTCCCAGTCCTTATCTCAGCTCATGAACTTGTTATACTTTCTTTCCCCTGTGCGTCTGCGGAAAGGAGTAAGAGAGAGTTCTTTGGTGGGTGTCTGGCATCAGACCACAGTCAACCCACTACGTCAGCATTGAAATATTTGAGGAAGCAATACCAGCAAGTCAAACTGTATAACACTATTGTTGCCTCACTTAAAACGTACTCAATACAAAAAAGCAAAAAAAACCCCAAACCCAAACTACCCCAAACCAGGCCATCTTATATGAGATATCATCTGCTATTTCACCATTGTCACACCCCAGCCATGCTACCACCACTGCTATAGACCACAGGCTATGTGCCACAACCTAAATGGTTAAATAGATTTGTTCTATTAATTTTCAGCCTTAGTTGGTTAGTGCCAAATATGCTTTCTATATAGCACATATGTTTCACAATAGTATGTATGTATTTTTGAATACAGGCATGGAACCATGCATATGGTGTTCTGGTCCTGTTTTAGGTACTGTGGGCACTTAAAGAGGAGAAAAAAAAAAAACCCTAACAGCCTGCTGCTGCTGAACTTGATTCCAGTAACAGTAGTTATCAAAGTTGCCTCTTACTTACTCGTATTCTTATTTGCTTCACCACTCAGTTTCTGAGCTATTTCCTTCCACCCCCAGCTTCCAGGAAAACTGTTTTGTGGTCTTCTGATATAATCTTGTAAAGCTTTGGAATAGTCCCATGTTTTGTGTCAGGACAACTTGATCCATGGTTGTGAGACTTTCTAGGGAGTTAGACTGACTTGTGTGTGTGTATTTTGAGGGGGAATTGCTTACTGAAAATTTATTTTTGGCTAGCTTAATGAGTTGGCTGGAATTTCATAAGTAGCTTCATTGAGGAAGGGGGGAAAAGTCCCTGCTAATCAGAAATGCTATAATGGCTCGCTTAGGAAATTCTGAAATGAAAAGTTTTGGATTTCAAGGCTAGAGTCACAGCAAGACTCAACAGTCAGTAAGCCACAGGGAAGCCACCTGCGTGGCTATGGGTACAGCTCTGAGCGGGAGCTGCTGCAGGGTGCAAGGAGAGGGCTCCTGCAGGGCCAGGCCACCATCTCAGTGGCACAGCCTGTGCCCTGGGCAGAGGGGCAGCTGATTGCTCCCTGCTTCCTGGCCTCTGGTCTCACTCCCTGGCTGCTCCTGGGCCAGGGTGGCCCTGCCTCTCCCCATCGTGCCAAGCTGGGGACGGGCAAGTTGCCAGTGTTCTACAGCTGTGGCCGAGAGTGTCACCCACTTCACCCGGGATGACTGCAGGAGCTGTGCCTGCTAATGCACCAGCAGGCCTGGACTTTGGGGACACAGCCATCTTTGCTGAAGCAGGCAGAGGCTGGAGGACGGACAGCAGCATGCCTCCGCCTTCTGAACACAGGGATGTGGGTGCACAAGATGGAGGAGGGAATCGCACTGCTCCTGACTCAGAGCAGAGGTGTGCTTTTGGGTCTCCTGCCTCTTAGGAGGTGGCTGCTGTCTCTGGGCTGCTCCGTGTTTCCGAGCAGAGCTTGCTGCCTCTGGAATCGCTCTGCTTTTTTATTGGTGTGTAAATGCTTTGTCAGGGAACTGATTTTCCTACATTGGAGGTGAGCATCCTATCTGTTTCATATGTCCTACAGTAAAGGACAGTACTTTCTTCTCTTGCCTACTTTTATAGATGTAATTTATTTATCTGCTACCCGTAAGGTTTTCTTCTCAGACGAGGTACTGCAAAGGAAGCTAAGGTGTACATTCACAGATATATTTAGCAATTACATCCCCTTGTGGATGTTCTTAATGCTTTGAATAGCTTACCCTACTTCGACATGAAGTAAGCTATCTGAAACAAGGGCATTTTTTCCTGGTGAATTGACTATTTGCGCAACTTGTAACAGTATTAAAATACGTGTTTTTTCCTGTTCAGTGACTGAAATCAAAAATTCATTATAGGCACAGCTCTGCTCCTTGTATCAGATGTATAATTGTCCATAATTAAATGGATGCATTTGACTACAAAGATGTAGTATAATTAAAGTTTCACATGGTTGCCACTGCATGTGCCATCTTTCCAAATGTATTGCTAAGGTCAGTGTGAGGTATTTCTTTGTGTAAAACTGGTGAATTTTTGAAAAGATCAAAGAAACTGAAAAGATCAAAATGAGTCCTATTTATTGAGAAGTAAAAATGTGAACTATATATATTAAGTGGCCGGCAATGGTAGAATTGAACTCTTAAAAATTTAAACCCACTAGGGAGTACTTTGTGTTATGGTGGGAAGGGCCATATGCTGTAACTTTTCTTGCTGTTGACTTGATTTGGAGACTGCTCTTACTGTTCTGATTTTGTGGAAATATTGCTGTATAAGCACAGTGGTAACTTCTTCATAAATGAGCTGTACTCAGTTCTGTTACACTTGTGTAAATAATTTTTACTCAAGTTGTATTGCGGAAGCTGAGAAAGGATGACTGTGAACCTGCCCTTAGAATTTCCTCGGGGGAGTAGGGACTTTTTTAAGAGACAAGATTCTGAGAAGGGAAATAAGGTTTCCTGCAGAAAGTTTGAAGTAACTGGCAGTACAGGAAAGATGAAAATGTAAAATCCAATACTGGGTCAAACCTGCTTCTGCTAATATTTCAGTTGTATTAGCTGAATGTAAAGACAACATTGTGTTTTATTGGTTTTTAACTGATTTTGCTTACCACTGTCAGGGAGGAAGTCACTAAAAGGGAACTGGTATTTTCTTACACAGACTATGTCTTGAGGAGGAGAATAAATTAATGTAACATGGTTTTCTGTGAGGGTGCATATTTGCAACATGAGAATTTTTATTGCATATTTTAATAATTAAAAATGTGTGAGGTTTTTGTCTGTGTGTTTTTCTACGTTGTAATTTGTACTGGTTGCAGTATCAGTTTTTAGTTCTGTCTTGTTGATTTGTTTAGGATACCAGGTGATATCAACCACTCTTATGCCATGCCTGTGACAGGTTCTGTGGCTCTTGCTGTGCTAAGCTTCTGCTGTTGTGTTGAACAGGCAGTTAAAATGATTTTTTTAGGCTGGCTTGGGGTCAGCTACAAAAATTGTACATATTGTTGCCTTAGAAAACTTTTTGTTTGGTTGGTTTTTATTCAACCAATAGTTTACATAAGGTGCCAGGAACGTTTTTTAGAATTTGGGAACTTGGAATATTTGCCCCTGCATGTGATTGAAATTTCCCTATAACTATACCCATGGGAATGAACTTGCATAGGTAACAACAGGGATGGAGGTAGACCTTGTGTTAGAGAGCCAGGAGCTTATTCTTTGCTGCCAGATTTGCCAGAAGTATACTAAACAAATCACTTAGGCTTAAGTTCCTCATTTTCTTAGCTGTAAAATGGGGTCAATTGTCATTATTTTCTCTATATGCAAAATTCAGTTTCATTGGTATTTGTGGATTGTGTTGAGAAAATAAATATATTTATATATTTAATTTCATAAAATGTAAAAAAAATGCCTACTTCTCTCTACCGATGTGAATTAATACTGAAATTGTAAAAAAATGCTAGAGAGAACTTGCCTATTAAAACATTGAAGCAGTGGCCTTTTGCTATTTTATTAAACAAGAATCAACCCAGATTGTTTTGAATTAGCAGTATTTTTGTCTGCTTTTGTTATGAGATAAAACACCAAGTATTGACTTAACTTCACATTTCACAGGAGAAGAATTAAAAATTATCCCTGTGAAGGGTGACTGTGGAGTTACTCTTTGAAATTCTAATTTAACACTTCAGTAATGGGTCAAGCCTGCTCTGAATCCTCTGTGGGATTATTTGATTTGCTGTCCGGTTAACCTCAAGGAAAATGGGATGTCTTTAAATTACTAGAGGTGCTAGCTATCAACTTATAATGGAACCAAAAGGGAAAATTTGTTGTTTTAAAATTAGGATTGTGACCTGATGACTAAGGCCTTGTATTAATGGGGCTTATTTTTAAGAACTAAATTAAGGTTGAAATTGTAGGGTGGTGATTTTTTTTGTTTCGTTTTTGTTGGTTTTTTGGGGTTGGTTTTTTTTGGTTTTGTTTTGTTTAACTGACCATCAGCTTTCCAACTGGAGATTAATATAATTGCGGGATTAGGGGGAAATATCTTCTTTAACTGGGGGGAAGTTGGGGTTAGGGTTTTACTATTTGTTTTGTCTTCAGTGTTGGAGAAGTTTTTATTTTGTGTTTCTTCTGTTTGCATGAATGCTTTGTGCCCCAACAGGAAGAATCAGTATTTTTTTCAAAATAAAATTGATTATGAAATTAAATTCATGTGACTGGAACTGAATGAGTTCTGCTTTTTATAAGTAGGTAAAGAAGCAGCTTGTATATTTTGCAAGTTTATGCATGTAAAGTTTATCCTGCCAAGCCATTTAAAATCAATTTGCAAATTACTGAAATACAAGTACTCAACTGTTTTATGCTGTGTCATACATGAAGGGAATATTTAGCAGTTATTTAGTAACTTGAATTTGGTGGAATAAAAGCAAGGGTATTTCAGCTAAAAATTAATTTGCTCTAACATTTTACTTTTCACTTGTTTATATTGGAAATTTTTTGCATGTTGCTGTTACCTTTTTTTCAGCCACACTTCACCTTTAAAAGTCATATAACAAAACTAGTAATATCTCTGCAGATTGCTTATTTCTCTGTCTTACAAGTTAAAGTGAATTTTTAAAAAACATCTATAGTTCATGATGTCATAGGATATAAATTAAGACAATGAAAAGCTTAGCATAATGCATCATCTTTAATGATGAGGAGTATTGAATGGAGAGAAGTTGTGCAGCGTGCATTGCTTATACTGAGAAAATTCACAAGGCTTTTTGACATCAGTTTTGACATGAGTCGTGGGTTCCGTTCCAGCACTGTTCTGCGTGTAGCCTGTCCTACAGAACTTTCCATTGCCAATCTGCAACATACCACGTGCCTGTATATCACTTAAGATTTCTGATTTGAGTAACTGGGTCTATACATAGTTTGAATTGCATATTTGACAGAATTTACTTACTGTTGCTTCTGAGAATTTTTTGTTCCTCTTTTAAATTAATGCAGCTATATTTGTTATGATGTAGTTTGATATGTATCAATTTGAAATCGATTTTAAATTGTATTTCAATGTCTTGTATCATGTTTCTGAAGTTGGTAATTGATATGGAAATTAAAGTCTTGACCAAGGCTGAGGATTTGCAATTTTGGGAGGAAATAGTAAGTAAAACAGCATAGTCATCAGTTTTGTACACATGTAGGGGAAGGGAATTTTTTTAGGATATGAAAGTTTTTTTGTGCTAAGAGCTGACACACATATGTAACTAACATAACTAACATAGTTCAATAAGGTTTATAAAGAGAGAAAGGATGCACGTTTATTTTGCAGTATTTCAATCAAAGGTTTGTTTACAAAATGAAAAAAAAGACCTGTCTACTGCATTAAAATGAATGTAATGAAGTGCTAGTTGCAGCAGAAGCAGGCAGGGCTGGGCTTGCAAGCCTCTATCTGAAGAATTGCTAACATGCATGAGCGGGGCTGCTTGTCCACTTCAAGCTGGATAGCTTTCTGGTGATAGGAGAGGTCCTACAGCTACCCATTTGCTGATTACTAAAAATAGCGGTGCTGGAGTAAGGAGAGTGCTGGGGCTTGGCATGGGGGCAGGGGTGGAGGGACCAGCACGTGCCAGCAGCACCTGCTCACATGTGAGTCAACGGCGGGGTGGGAGGCTCTTGAGAGAACATGAGGAGGAAAGCAGATATTTAAGAAATTAGTCACAAACATAATGGCTTAATCAAGAGCCTGCTGGAGGCATTTGGGTTCCATTTCNAACACCAAGGTTTAACAAGTAAATGGTTAAATCAAAAAACACCATCTCTCTGTGGTAGGCAGGGTTACAGGCCAGCTCCTCTCCCGACTCCGGCTTGGGCAGCATTCCCTGAAGGTCACTCATTCGGGCTTTTGGGGAGGAGGGTGGCTTAGAGAAGCACAGGCTAAAGAGCTTGTTAGGGAGTGTTTTATTTGCTTCTCTTGATTTTCCTAGGGGGGAAATATTAACCAAAGTGTCTTAGGGGAGTATGGGGAGTCAGTCAATGGCCAGACAGAAACTTCAAAGTGTTACTGTGCAACAGAAATCCTCAGATTGGGGCTCCTACGAAGAGTGAAGAAGAGTGATTTTATTATTGACAGATGAAGTCCATCTTGATTTCTCTTCCCCTTAACTGTGAAGTGACCCTTCAGAAGGTGAAAGGTGGCTCAAACTCTGATTAGCTGAGATTTGGAGATTTCCTGAATATAAGGTTACATGTTTTGCCAAATGATATGGCCACAAATCAATCCCCAGGCTTTCTCTAAAATTACAACTTAGCTCAAAGAAGAAAAAAAGAATACCACATAATAACATAATTTACACAGACTGTTTCATGTGACAGTGTTTTGGTTTTGCTAGCTACTGTTTTCTCTCCATTTTATTTTTTAACAGTAGATCTGTATTTTAAGCTGTATTTCAGACATGCCTTTTCTTCAGTATTTATGTACAAAACACCACTAAGAATAAAAGAAGGAATGCTGATTTCTTTTTTTTTTTCAAACTTGCTTACAGCATGCACAGAGGAGTGATAAATATGTTCACAATCCAAATGGAAAACTTTTTCAGTATTGTAGGTAACATTTGTCAAGAAAGAACTAGTCACTCAGCAAACCATTTGTGGAGGTAATTCATAAGGCATTTTTTCTCTTTGTGATCACAGCATTTCCCCCGATGGCAACAACTGCTTTCATGTGAAACCAGTAGTAAGAACATGTATTGATGTATTTTTAATTTCATTTAATGTAATTGAACACCTGGAAGTAGACAGGACCATAATCGTGAGCAGCCAGGTTTCTACAGAACCTCAATTTACAAATGGCTACTACAGTTATTTAGTGTCTAATCTTTGTTCATGATCCTCAGTTTAGTGGCCTGTGCCATTGTTAGGGTTGGTTTGACATCTGGCCAATATTCCTAACTGCTTACTATTAAGTATTTAGCATGCTTGTTGCTCTGTGTGAAATTAATATACATTAAGATTCACAATGGTCTTGTGAGGTAGGAGTTGTATAGGAAAG